>OZ023234.1:9035047-9220351 GCA_964006365.1 Trididemnum miniatum | reverse complement strand
ATAAAAACTCGTCTTTCGGCTTTTGCTTTTCGCGGTCGAAATATGTCGCATGGCGGACAGACAGTCTCCTTAGGTTACTCCTTTTAAATAAGCTAGTACAGGAGTTCTTAAACTTTTTGAACCGCGCCTCCCTTAACATTACTCATCGTAATTCGCGTCCCCTATATCTCAATATTGTATAAAGCAAACAAAAAAGGACTGTGGTTTATTTGCCAGTTATTTCCTTAATGTCAATGAGAAGGATGTATCCAGTTTTTTAGATGCTGACAGCTTAATGCGAAGCTTTGTTGAAGGCGGGGGCACGGGGCACAACGCATATCGGCTTCACAATTTCATCTCCTCCGACATTTTGTTTTTACGTTGACTAGTGTAGAAAATCCACTTTCACACAAAAAAGTGGACGGAAAGTGAAGAAGGATTAGAACCACACAGTAAGAACATTGTGTACAATCTACATGAAAATACGTACATCTGATTTTCAAAAACTCCACAATCTACTCACACTGTAGCCCGCCTGGGGTCAAACCTCAACTGCAAAAGTACGCAATTTTGGCTAATGCTATACTCCTATTACTATTGTAAGTTTTGCACAATGTTGTATGTGACCGGGGGCGGTATACTGCTCAATTTTTGTTGCACTTAAACGCAATGCGTTAACTTTATTTGTTCACTAAGTTAACGCATTGCGTTAAGTGCGCAAAAGTTGAGCAGTATACCGCCCCAGTTCTACGTCATAATGGTATACCGTCAAGTGGGGCTATTCTGAACATTTTTTTCGAAAAAAAGTTTCTACGAACTGCAAAATAAGTCATTTTCTCACGAGTTCGTGATAATATTATGAGCTGCATCTTGTTGAAATGGCAGAAGAAGTTTTGGTTTGCTGCAAGCATTTTTTCATAGTCTAGTCCGCTATTTTCTGGTTGTTCATAATAACCCCACTGCCGGGGCTATTATGAACAGCAAAAAAATGTAAGCTCTCAAGCGTTGATTTCGTGCTTTTGTTCAAAATAGCACCGCCATTGGGGTTATTCTGATCATGTAAATGATTAACAGAGCGATAGCATTGGTGTTTTTTTGATATTACCAGCAGGTAGGCTCAACTTCTGTAACTTTTGCTGCATAATGCAGAAAATGTATTTAGAGAGAAATGTAGCTGTGTCTTTACAACTGGCGTTTTTCGATTAATCTTCTGCAACTGGCATTTTTCCATTACAGCTAGACAATAAAGAATAATTTTGCCGGATCAAGTACTATGGGGTTTCTGTGAACAGTGTTCAATCCCAAATTTTGCAGTTTGACCTAATGCATTTCAAAAAATCAAAAATCAAATCTTCATTATACTCGCGGTGTTACGCCGAAGCGTGTTACGAGTGACGGGGCCCATCTCCGCGGCTTAGCGCGTGGGCAGCACAGCTCCGAAGAAACGTCGCAATGATGGCGAGCCGTTGGCAACACTGTGCCAATTTGACCGGCCCGGGAATCGAACCCTAGACCTCCCGAACCGATAGCGTGCAATAAGCAACTGAGCTAATGGCCGGTCCATTATAATGAAACTATTACATTTAATTCAGCTCTTTAAAACAGATAATAACAGTGTTCACAATAACCCCTAGCCACCTCCAAATCTAGGTGTTTGAAAATTTTCGCAAATTTATTTTTCAAAGTGTAACCACACCAAAGTAAATCAACTTGCAACGTCATCACCAGCAATGGTGTCACTATATAAAATACTTTTTTTTATCATGAAATCAAACTTATCTTCTTGATACACCAAAGTTAACGCTGATGTGTTTTTAAGGGTTTTCAGACCAAGTTTTCAAGGCGAAAAAGATAGCTCAACAAACGCTCCGAAAAATATACTTTACGATCGCTTGTGTTCTATGCGTTTTATACTTAAACAAAACCTGCAAAATAATTCCAAAGAACAAAAAACTTCTCCACAAAATTAAAAACTATCTTTTTTCTCGAAAGTGTTCATAATAGCCCCTCAGTTCATAATAGCCCCGCTCGACGGTACTCTTAACCAGCAAAAATCAGCTGCAGCTGTTGCGTCAATAAACGCTGTTAAAATATTTTGTCTGATGGATATCACGCTCAGTAAATAAAAACCAATTACTGCCAATTGGTTCACCATTCGGTGACGGAAGCATCAAATTAAACTTTCGAACTCCCTCTGAGAGAGAATATTATCAAAAGCAATATGGTTTCAGTGTAAAAACATTTGGCGGCTTATCTGTCTGCGCGGCACAATTTTCTCATATATCTTTGTAAAACAAAACATTTGATAAAATCTTTCGCGCCCCCCAGTTTAAGAACCCCTGGGCTAGTAGGCTACTGATTACGTCGTCGTTAAAATGAGGCTATCATTTGCTCGAAGAAAAATTTTAGATTGTGATGTCACAGTGTGTGCTCATTTGCTTTAACTACTGAGTAAAGTTTTCCATCTCTGCTGCCATTATCCACATAGGCCTAAATCCTCTCATAAAATTATTAACTTCCACGTCAATATGGCCAAACTTTGTAAAAAAAAATGCCTAGTGTAGGCGGGCCGTAGAAAACTTTAGGAATTTTTTGGGCTGCAGACGAGACCCTCAAACAAACGCGGTTATTTAGCTTACGGGCACTTTGAACAAAAAGCTGTTCGCATTAAAGAACTTTGATTTTGATGAAAAGTTTTGAAATTAATTCTATACAAAAATAATTTTATTTAATAATAGTGAGCCCATTCTTGAATTTTTTTTTTTTTGTAATTTGACTTGTGTAATGTGCTATAGGCTGGATTTAGATTTTAAATCTTTTACCGGTACGACGTTCCGGCAGCAAATCTTTTACCGGAACGGCGTGCCGGACCGTTCCGGCTTACTTTCACCACTGCCTATTCGAACCAAAATTGTTCTTACCCGACGAAACTCTGCTACTCACGGATAATTAAAACTGTGTTTCGATGACCTGCACTGTCTTGCCTTGTCAATTACCGGTGCTTTAAGCACAATATGCTTTAAATACCGGTATCTTTCACTTCAAAATGTTTGAATTTTTAAATGAAACTGTTCTTGTGCTCCCATCAAACTCAAGCTTATACCGGAGCCACAACATCTACTCGATTGATTAAAAATTCTCGATCGCTGCATACGTGAAACCTACATAACATTCCACTGATCTCTCCAGCTTCAAGCCAGAGTTGGAATGCTATAACTGGTTGCAATCGCATACAGGGAGTCGAACCGTTCAATTTTTCCGGTTCAAATTCTGTTGGGGTTCAATAGCGGTTTCAAATTTCGGTTTAGTTCCGGTTAAGGTTCAGATAAATTGAAACGCTTCGGTTTTGGTCCGCTCCAGTATAAGATATTTCAAAACCGATTTATGAAGTACCGGTTCAAGTTCGCAGTAAAAACTGGTATAATTCCAGTAACACATTTAAAAAAAGGAAACGTACAAAACAATTTTTCTTCGCATTGACAGGCCAATATAATGCATTAAATACGATGTGGTAAAGCCAATTTCGAGATAATTAAATTGTTGCTATGCTTTGACACCGGCGGCCCATTCAATCCACTGGTAGCGTTAAATTAGTGTTAAAGCGCTTTGTTTAGTCTGTCACGCGTGTGCTACGGGACCTCTTCACCATGCATAGATTACTTGCATAAGTGACAATTATTTTGATTTTGAACCAGCTTCAAAGTGACGAGAGTGACTTCACGGAGCGAGCCGCCTTTTCAATCGGTTCGGGTTCGCAAGTGCTCACATTATTCGGTTCAGTTCAGGTTCGCTCTTTGCGATTTTGAAAGATACAGTTCAGGTTCGGTTTGACTTCCTGATCGCATACTCGCAGTTGCGCAGCCATACATCTCAGAACAACACGTTTATGATTCAACATTGTTTTTGTTAAGACGAAGCTGAATAAAATGTAGATGAAGCAAAAAATCTTAATTTTCAGCTTATAATGCGCCTTTATGCATAGCATACACGTCAAAATGATGCAAATTTAGGGGGCCCTCACGCTCTAAAAAATTGGTAATATTTGGATGTAAATTAAGCTCAAATGTTATTAAAGTTTTTCAATTTTTTTTGCTGTATTCCGTAAGATATGGGCTAATGGGCCCCCAAAACAGCATGATGACTTTTGTTGGGGGGCCATGCCCTTAATAAAATTGACAAAACTTGTTTGAAGTATGCTGTTTTAATAGTTTCTTGAACTTGCTTTGGCTCTATTTTTTTCGTTAGATATCAACAAATGGGCCCCGAAGTCATTTTCCCCCTCTGCCCCCCCCTCTCGTGTTCCCTGAGTTAAAGTCAAACAGCCAATAAACATATCTCGACAACTTTAACAGAAAAAAACTATGAATATGACAATATTTTCTACAAAGAATTTTACTTAATGAATTTAACTAGAAATTTTTTATATTAATATTTTTCTTAATTTTTACATTAATTTTTTAGAATTTTGCTTAATGATATTATCTAAAAAACTAGAAATTTATCTAAAAAATTTTTTACATTAATTAATATACTTGAATCATTCTCTTAGCCTGGTAGCTAGACTGGACTGGATACACTTTGGTACAAGCCTTCATTGATCACTGAATATTTTCTGTAAATTACTGTGACGTCGTAATGTTTATTGCAAAATTTCCTACTAAACAATGAAATACAGTAAGATGTGAGATAACAACTTTTGCTTCTCAGAAAATTGCCCTGTGATTCAAACTTTAAACACGAATTACTCAGCCAAAACTGCAAGTTTTGACCTAATTTTATTTACACAAGTTGCTTTTCACGGAGAAAAACACGAATATGCAAAAAACTCAATTTCGGTAAAAATGTCATTAACAACTTTTGCCTCTCAAGGCTTCACTTGCTCGTGCAAATACCGGGTTGTCATCGTCAACAGTATGACGAACAATCATCATGATCATTAATTTTCCGGTAAACTTTCTTCAGTTTTCGTTCGCTCAATCGATTTATTTCACTAAACCTTGCTGACGCGCATGAGTAAAATTCACGGGTTCGATGCCAGGTTATGACAATCGTATTCACATTGAGTGTTTTCACTCAAGTGACGTCAGCGACATGGCCTAGCGGTACCGGGCGCAGGTGACAGATCCTACGTGACGGGTTCGATTCGCAGCTGGAGCCGATCGCATTTGACATATATAACGGGTGGCTGCTGACTCGACGAGCGTAAGCTCACTTCGCAATCTCCCTCAATTACTATTGAATTTTCAGTTCAATATAAATAGGCCCGGATAATTCAATAGGCCCGGATGGCAGATGCTTCCATGTAGCCCGGGCTGTGATTAAGTCTGTACAAAGCTTTTCTCTTGCAGAGTTACAGTGACAGACCGAAACCAAATCTGCCGACCCGGAAGGGTATCCACTCTTTCGGATGCTCAGCCAAGGCCTACTAACCAGCAAACGTCCTTTTCAGGACGGGACGATGTTTGCTCTGCTTCAGGGCACATCGTCTACAAGTTCCGAAGGCCAGCAATTCTGCAGCTGAACATTGAAGGCCTCACTGCAAGCAAAATGAATGTTCTTCACCATCTCGCTGTGCAGTTTGAGGCACTCGTCATCCTACTACAGGAGACCCACTGTGCTTCTACCGACAAGCTTGTGATTTCAGGCTTTGCACTAGCTGGGTCCTGTTTAAACAGGATACACTGTGCTTCTACCGACAAGCTTGTGATTTCAGGCTTTGCACTAGCTGGGTCCTGTTTAAACAGGATACACGGCCTTGCTACATTTGTCCATGAGCGACTAAAATGGACCCTAGTAGATCAGTCCCCATTTACATCAGAGACTGAGTGGTTATGCTTATAGACGTTGATGGCTATAAAATTGTCAATGTTTACAAACCTCCACCTACACCATTGCAGACTACCGACCTACAACCAGTGTTTCCACACCCTGTCCTGAACTCGGGTGATTTCAACTGCCCGCATGTGAATTGGGGCTACAGCAGCAACAGCGCAGATGGAGAGTGCCTTGTTGCTTGGGCAAGCCTTAATGGCCTTGTCCCTCTCCATGACCCAAAGGACATGGCCACTTTCCACTCAGGCCGCTGGAACACTGGCACCAACCCGGACCTGGCGTTTGTTAGTGTTGGTCCTGATAGTCGCTTACCTGACAGGCGTATTTTAGAGAAGTTTCCTAGGTCACAACATTGACCCTCGCTCATTGTTCCTCCAAGGCTCACTCTGTCAGTTCCGAGTATGCCTGTTAAGCGATGGAACTTCCGCAAGGCCAAATGGAGCCATTACAATGCCCTGACCAACCAACTCGCTAAGAGCTTGTTGCCACCTGATACATCTGATGTGGACCGGGCATACCAGGACTTCTGTAATGCCATCAGCACAGCAGCCAAAAAGTATATCCCACGTGGTCGACGAAACGACCACATTCCGTGTTGGGATGCTGAGTGTGAGAACCTTTATCAGATGTTCCTGCAACCGCCTGAGGGATCAGACTCTAGCAAGGCTGCTTCTGCCCTGCTGTCCAGGCTTGACAGAAAACGCAGGGACCGATGGTCTGAGGCAGTCCAAACCATCGACTTTTCTCACTCCAGTCGTAAAGCATGGAGCATATTAAACAACTTAACTGGTAGATCACGACGCTCCCCTCGGCATTGTGCAGTTTCAGCCAATGCCATCGCATCAGTACGGGTCAATAACAGCAAATACGAGGATATTGATTGCAAGTCATCCCGACTTGTGTCTCAAGAAGTGTCTGATCTTTGGAGGACCTCTACAACAAGTGCAGTGAATGTCTGTGGAAGCTTTACTCCCTCAGAATTCGCAGCCGCCCTCAAACATCTGAAACCAGGAAAAGCTCCCGGCCCAGACTCTATCTGCCCTGAGCTTTTGCTCCATGCTGTAGCTGCCCTGAAATCCTGGCTGTGTGGCTTTCTTTCAACCTGTTTGCACCACCTCAAAATTCCAAAAATCTGGAGAAGAGTGTTGGTTGTCGCGATCCCCAAACCAATGAAACCTGTAGAGGACCCCAACAGCTATCGCCCCATCTCTTTGCTCTGTGTCCCCTACAAGATCCTCGAGAGGCTCATTTACACCCGTATCGAGCCCATTGTCGACCCGCTTCTTCCTCGGGAGCAAGCTGGGTTCCAACAGGGGAGGTCCACAGTAGACCAAACTGTTCTACTCACCCAACACATCGAGGACTCATTTGAGACCAAGAAGAAGGCCGGTGCTGTTTTTGTCGATCTGACAGCTGCTTATGACACTGTCTGGCATCGTGGCCGCACCTGTAAGCTGCTGAGACTCCTTGCTGATAAACACATGGTCCAAATGATTATGGAACTTATCCGGAATAGAAGTTTTACCCTTTCCATCGGTGACAGCAAGCGAAGTAGGTTACGACGTTTGCGAAGTGGTCTCCCACAAGGATCAGTCTTGGCTCCCCTCCTTTTTACATCTACACATACGATCTGCCTTCCACAATTTCCCAGAAGTATGCGTATGCCGACGACCTGGCATTGATGCATACCTCAAAAGACTGGAAGACTTTGGAGGGCACCCAAGCCAAGACATGACAACACTTTCAGCGTATCTCCAGACTTGGAGGCTGAAGCTCACCCACACTAAGACGGTGACGACGGCCTTTCATTTAAAGAACCGAGAGGCGAAACGTGAGCTTAAAATCTTCAACAACGGCAAACTATTGCCATACTGTCCAACTCCAACCTACCTTGGTGTAAAGCTGGACAGGTCGCTCACTTTTCGTCATCATCTAGAGCAGGCCTGCACAACATACGGCCCGCGGGCCGCATGCGGCCCGCGAATGCATTTTGTGCGGCCCGCGAAAGCATTTCAAAGTCGATCAACAAACGAAGTATGTCTGCCCTCTGTGTTCCGTGTGTTGTGTGTAATAGAAAGCACTTTGAATAAATCTTTTCCTTCAATTGTTACTTAATAGTTATTGGTGCTATAGCGCATAATCCTACGTTTGTTAGAGTTTGTTGTAGGTTTATAGCTAACGATCTTAACCTTGATGATTCAGAAAAGAGCATTAAGAACAGAAAATTTCGGAAGTTTTTACTAGGCGATTGCGCAGGCAAAGAAAGAACTATCAGATACGTGTACAAACTAAAGAGAGCTAATCATACAGAAGTTCAACATGCGCATTTGCTTCTTTTTACAGTTATAGCTATAGTGTTGTTTATTGCTTGGTAGTAGCCTGTGTTGTGTTTTTAGTTGTAGCCTGCAGTTAAATTTTGTTTTTTAGTACCGTACTTAACCATGTCTGAAGGAAAGAAAAGGAAAATAGACAGCGAGCACAGAGCGTTTAACTCTGAGTGGACGAACAAGTACTTGTTTGTAACCTATAAAGACAAAATAATCTGCCTGGTGTGCCGAGAAAGGATATCAGTTCCCAAAGAATATAATTTGAGACGACATTTGGAAACACAGCATCCTGCTATTGCTGAATTAGATCAAAATGAAAAGAACCTTAAAGCAGCAAGCCTCATGAAAAGTCTTGGCAAGGAACAGCAATTTTTCAAAGTACTTGGCAGCGAAAGTGCAAAAGGTACGGATTTAAGCTTCAAGATTACAAGGGAAATTGCTGTTTCTGGTAAGTGTTTTACAGAAGGGGAGTTTGTGAAAAAGTGTATGTTGCTTGCTGTATCTGAGCTTTGTACAGAAAAGCTGCGAATGTTTCAAAACATCAGTCTCTCACGCATGACCGTACAAAGGAGGGTAAGTGACATAGCTGCCAACTTAATGAATCAGTTAAAGCAGAAAGTAAAAGAATTTTGCTTTTATTCATTGGCTATGGATGAAAGTACGGATTGTCGCGATACAGCTCAGCTTCTCATATATATTCGAGGCGTTGACAAGAACTTCAATATTACTGAAGAACTTGCTGGCATGCAATCAATGAAGGGCCGTACTACCGGTAAAGACATCTGTACTGAATTAATTAACTGTGTAAACAACAAGTTGGCATACAGCTTTACTAACTTAGTGGCCATTTGTACCGACGGTGCTCCAGCTATGTGTGGAAAACATACTGGAGCAGTTTCTCTCATTCAGGAATTTATTGGAAGGCGCATAATCACACACCACTGCATCATACACCAGCAGGCCTTGTGTGGTAAGGTTTTAAAATTTGAACACGTAATGTCTGTGGTAGTTTCAATTGTGAACTACCTTCGCGCTCGCGCTCTGAAACATAGAACCTTTCGAGCATTTCTGGAAGAGGTGGATGCCAAATATCAAGACCTAGTATACCATACAGAAGTAAGATGGTTGAGCCGAGGAAGAGTGCTACAACGTTTTGTTGCTTTGAAAGAAGTAATTTCACAGTTCCTTAAAAATGATTCAAAAAAATTCGAAGAGCTTGAAAGTGAACCCTGGAATCACGATTTATTCTTCCTTTGTGATATTACTGCTCATCTGAACGATCTCAACATGCAGCTTCAGGGAAAAGAACTAATAATATTTCAGTTGGTAGGAGCAGTGAAAGCTTTCAAAATGGAACTACATCTTTTCAAAAGTCAGCTCCTAAAAGGTGAAATGAGTCACTTCCCTACATGTGCACAATATATTCCCCAATCCCAATATGTTGAGCAAGGAGAAAAATACGCACAGCAAATTGAGATACTGTTTCAAGAGTTTGACCGACGACTCACTTTCTCTCAGGAAGATAACCTCCTGTTTAAACTGGTTGAAGACCCATTTTCTATGAATCCAAAAGAAGTGCCCATACAACTGCAGATGGAGGTAATCGACTTACAAACCTCGTCAGTGTACAAGATTAAACACAGAGAAAGCAGCCTGCTGAACTTTTACAGAAGTCTGAACAGTGATAGATATAAAAATCTTATCGGACTTGCAAAGAAAACGCTGAGTATTTTTGGCAGCACTTATATATACGTGAGCAAACTTTTTCGCTTATGAACATGAACAAGAATAAGCAGCGCTCTTCTTTGTCTAATGAAAGTCTGGAGGACATCCTAAAAATATCCACTTCTCATATGCATCCAGATTATGACGAACTTGTTGCCGGAAAGCGGTGTAATGTTTCGCATTAGTGTCTGTGATTAAAGTGTGTATAAGTTTCTTATAAATTTTTGGTATGCCTAATTGCGTTATAACTAGTAATTTAATGCAGAGATAATATTCATGCGGCCCTCGGCAAATTTTCTGTAGTCAATGTGGCCCGAGCAATTTTTGAGTTGTGCAGGCCTGATCTAGAGGCATTGCGCAAGAAACTTTCCACTCGCGTCACACTGTTGAGGCGACTTGCAGGCTCGGAATGGGGTGCAGGAGCCAAAACATTGCGAACAGCCGCCTTGCCCCTGGTTTACTCCACAGCTGAGTACTGCGCACCTGTTTGGTGTCGTAGTGCTCACACTCGGCTAATCGACAGTGTTTTAAATGACGCCTTGTCACTGGATGTCTGCGACCCACTCCAACGGACTACTTGCCAATCCTCGCAGACATCCAGCCACCGGAGCTTCGCCGTCGAGGAGCGACACTCTCCCTGGCTAACCGCGCCACCCTTAACCCTGATCATATTCTACATGAGCAGCTGGTCGGGAAACAAAATGCGCACCAGGGAAGGCTCCAATCAAGATGCCCGTTTGAACCCGCTGCACAGAAACTACTGGATAGTCTGACCCAATCAGACATTCGCGCAGCGCAATGGATGGATCACGAATGGAACATGGAGTACTTGAAAAGTGCATCAAGGCTTCATGCTTTTATTCCCAGGGCCCGTCCTAAGCCTCTTGGAATGGGTTTGCCGAGAACATCTTGGGTAAACTGAATCGTCTGCGGACTGGCGTATGCCGATTCCATTCATCCATGTACAAATGGGGTGCTGCTCCTTCACCGAATTGTGAGTGTGGTGCCTCTAAGCAAACTGCAGACCACATCATTTCTACATGCCCTCTACATCGTGCACCAAAAGGAATACAAGGTCTGTTGGTCCTGGATGATGACACCCGACGCTGGCTTAAAATCAACGCCGTCAACATCTAAACCGTCGGAAGAGGATGCCCAACCACACGACGACGACGAGTTCAATATAATTTGAAAATAACCTCAGTTATTTATTAAAGCTACAAAAAAGCAAAGTCCCAAGTTAGCTTTGTCATTGCATCATGCTCTAGCTTATTTGATGATGAAACTCGTAAAAGACGCTCACAAACAAAATATTCAATTTAATTTCGAACCAAATATAGAGGCCATGTTAATAACATGCAGTTGGTGGGACTTAATAACATACAACATGCAAAAAAAAAGAAAAACATCCCTTGGTTTTTAAAACATTATCATGCTTTGTTGCAATGACACACAACGTTATACTGAGGCTTCATAAGTTTAATGAAATCAGCGCACGGCAATGAAGCAAACTGCAACCAAATGTTTGGACTTTGTCACAACAACCTTGGTGTTTCACATGCAAACAAGGAACAACTCAACGGTGCGAGGGGAAAATTGGCTGATAATTAATATGTTAGATTAGGAAAACGATCAACAAAAATCGCAGAACATATTATCATCAACATCTCGTAACTTGCGAAAAAAATTAAAAGAAACTTGCTCGTGCAAACATTTCATTGTCATAATGACGGACAATGATCATGATCATTAATTTACTCGTGAACTTTCCTTCAATTTCTATTCGCTTACTCAGTTTATCTCATTAATTTTTGTTGACGCGCAACATACTGGGTTCGAAACTACGCTTTGACAATCGTATTCACCTTGAGTCTTTTCATTCAAGTGACGTCGTTACTCTAATGGTGGAGAAAGAAAACTTAGGCCTTGAAAATGAGATCGAGAACAAAACACACGCCATAATAAAAGCTGCAAAAAAGAAAAATCCCAAGTTAGCTTTGTCATTGCATCACGCTTTACCTTAATTGATGATGAAAATCGCAAAAGACGCTCACTAACAAAATATTAATTGAATTTCCAACCAATTATATAGTCCATGTTAATAACATGCAGTTGGAGGGTCTTAGTAACATTCAAGATGCAAAAAACGAAAATGAAAACCATCGCTTGGTTTTTAAAACATTACATGCTTTGTTGCAATGACACACTACGCCATACTGAGGTTGTGAAACATTACGAATAAGCAGGGCTGCGAACTCGATCGAATTTTATTCGAGTTCAAGTTCGAGTTCGACCTATTTTAGCAAGTCCGAGTTCAAGTTCTCTAATTTAATTTTTACGAGTTCCAGTTCGAGTTCGACAAAAATAAGCTTTTTCGAGTTCAGGCAGAGGAATATCCAAAATCGAGACAACTTTTTTACCGCCCGTGCTCATGCAATTAAAAAGATAAAAATATAAGTCGCATTGGCATGAACAAATAAACGACATGCAGCTTTTCTTTTAGTAAAATCATAACTTCAATTTACACGGATTGTGATTACTTGAACAACAAACTATATTTCGTAGTGATCTTTTATTTCTTTTCAACAATTTAAATGCCTTTCCAATGAACTCGAACGGTTTTATTCGAGTTCAAGTTCGAGTTCAACAAAAATATTTTTTCCAGTTCAAGTTCGGCAAAATGATCGAGTTCTTTCAGTTCGCAGCCCTGCGAATAAGCAATATGTTTAATGAAATCATTGTACGGCAATGAAGCAAACTGCAACCAAGTGTTTGGACATGTCACAACAACCTTGGTTTTCACAAGCAAACAAGGAAGAACTCACTGATGCGAAGAATAAATTGGCTGATATGTTAGACATTGCGGAGATGACCAACAAAAATCAGAGAACATCTCATCAACATCTAGTAACTTGCAAAAAAAGTAAAAGAAACTTGCTCTTGCAAACACTTCATTACACTGGTCTACAAAAAAAAATTTTTTTTGCGGCGTGAACTTTCATAATCGATTTAGGCTAACTTTGTGCTGCTGAATCCAATTCTGAGCTCAGATTTGCTCCATCACGTCAGGTTTTTTCGCTATGTCTTGTGCCCATTTTTACACTTACCGGCCAAATTTTTACTTCTGATGGTGGCGGTATGTTGACCGTGTAATGGCAGCAGCTCAAGCATTCTTACCGAAACCACCTTTGATGAAACATTGAATCCTACACAAGCCTGGAGATTAAAGGCGCCCTGCTTTTTGTGATAAAACCCCTTTCTTCAGCAAGCATGAACATCGGCAGTAAATGATCTAAACATTGTAACTTTAAAGGAATACATTTGCACGAGCTGTCGAATGATCCAAATATCTGAACAAGGCGCGCTGTATCTACTGCTATGCTTCAAACAGTGTTTACGTAGCACCTCTGGTCATCAAAAGAATGTGCTTTGCAAACTTGTAACCACATGAAAATCAGGGAACCTTGTAAGCAGTTTGCGTTTATTCCATCAAAACAAATAGCCATAGAAGTTTCATGTATGGAAGAATATTCTTGTAGTAGTAGGCAGTATAATGAAGGTGTGAATTTAGAGACCAGTTTGTTGCGTTGAAAGAGAACAAACTCAGTTTGAGTTTTACTGATATTTCAATAGCAAGGTTTCCGATTTGGTGTAAATTAGCGTTTTTCTCTGCCAGATTGTGTCATTAAGGTGTGAGCTCAAAACAAAGCCTGAAGTGCGTGTTACTCCACAACGGAAATAAATATGCATCAATTCCAGTGGGGCACTCTGAGACACTCAAAGAGTCTTATGAAAATGTTAAGGAGGTGCTGGAAACACTAAAATACAATGATCATGGTTAGATGATTTGCATGAATTTAAAAATGATGAACTTACTTTTGGAAGAGCAAAGTGGCTACACCAAATACCCTTGTTTTCTTTGCTATTGAAATAGCAGAGCCAAAGATGAGCATTGGATAAGAGATCAGTGGCCAGCAAGGAGCAGTTTGGCACCTGGAGATAAAAACATTATTCACAAACCGTTAGTTGATGCTAAGAAGATCATCTTGCCGCCACTTCATATAAAACTTGGGGTGATAAAGCAATATGTTAAGGCTCTTGATCACAACAGAGATTGCTTTAGGTACATTTGCCAAGCTTTTCCAGGTCTTAGTGAAGAAAAGAAAAAGGCTGGAGTTTTTAATGGCCCACAAATAAGGCAGTTGCTCAGAGATCCAAACTTTGTAGCATCAGTGACAGCCATGAAGCAAGGGCTTGGAATGCTTTTTCTTTGGTCACAAGTAACTTCTTTGATAACAGAAAGCGAGAAAGCTATGAAGACCTGGTGAAAGAACTCTTATCTAGCATGCAAGAGGTGCAATGTTCTATGAGCATAAAGTTACATTTTCTGAAAAACCATCTAGAATACTTTCCAGAAAACCTTGGCACATCAGTGAAGAACAAGGTGAGCGCTTTCACCAAGACATTAAAGTTATGGAAGAGCGCTACCAGGGCCGATGAGACTGCCACATGAGAACAGATTACTGCTGGAACCTGAAGAGAGAGTGAGTTCCACCGCTGTGCACAAACGAAAATCACTCAAATAAAAAATTTTCAAGTTCATGATGATTGTGACATATCTATTTTATCACATGCAATGTGCTAGGGATGACGTCCAGTGATGTTTTTTAAAGCACAGTAATGTTATGGTCTTGTTTTATCTTTTTGTGACAAAAGTTGCAGCAGATTTGCTGCAAACCAGCCACTGCATTTATTTTCAAGATATGGTTCTCATTGTTTTTGTATTATTTTGTAATGCAGATACCTATTATCTTAAAAAGGTGATGTGATGGAAACAAAATAATGCCAAATTTGGATTCAGCACCCCCAAATTAGGTAAAAACCAATAAAAGACACTCCGCCGCAAAAATCGTGTAGACCAGTGTTATCATAATGACGGACAATGACCATCAATTTGCTTGTAAACTTTCCTCCAAATTATGTACGTACGCTTAATCAATTTATTTCATTAAGCCTTGCTGACGTGCATGAGTAAAAATTCGACGTACGGGGTTCGAAGCCAGGTTTTGACAATAGCATTCACTTCGAGTGTTTTCAGTCAAGTGTAAAAAAATATACGTTGCGTTCCGCAATTAATAATAAAAATAATCAGATATATATCGATATTTAAGCGCGATTACGTTAGTGCATTAACAAACTAATTAAGAGTGAGCGCACAATCCCATATTTCTGCGACGTTTGAAAATCATGTGAACGTTAATGCTTTTTTACGGAACAATGCGGAAGAATTCGTCAAGCTAATAACAATCAGGGTTATAATAGGGCTACGAAATCAACCGCAAAAAAATCGGAATCGTTAAAGCTAAGCAGTAAAGTGAATGAAGAGAAGTCCAGCATAGTCCAGTTCTTCACAAGCACAGTCCACTTCGCTACAACTAACCAGTAACCTTGGATGTGAATCACCAGCTGAGTATTGTGTACGCCTACTCTAAATGTGTGTAACTGCTCCGAATGCTAAACCCAAATAATGCATGGTGAGCTAACCGATTAAAAACTTGAAAGCAAAAACCTCTTGGAAGATTGTGCGTCCATCTAAAGTCAGTAAAAAAACAATTACGCGAAACAATTGCGAAGAATGGAATCAATTTGCAGATGACGCACTGGTCTACTCCACTAGTTAGTTTTAAGTAGGATTATCGCATTCGTGTGTCTTACCAACTACTATGGTTACACTACACATTTCGACACATCTAACGTATGTAGGTAAGACTAATGCTCTCATTTGTGAACAAGCAATGGAAACAACAAGTTTAGTACGGCTACCGGTATTAGACCTACCTACATCTTGCGCATACCATCAAAGTATAATGGTGACAGAGGTGCGAGGTAAACAAAAAAACAGTAGGCCTATGCAACAAAAAATCATAACCATTTGTCCATTTTGCACCCGCTTGACAAGTTACCTGGAATATAATTTTCGATATACTACGTAGGACTACAGATTCTGTTTTTGAAAAACTTGCATAATAATTGGTAACACATGTTAGCATCCCACATTCCCAACAGTTTATGTTATGTTATAATTTTAGTATTGTTAGGCTGAATATTGTATACGATTAAAAATGCTTCTGCAAGAATTACTAATTAATCACGAAATGTTGTTTATTTTTACGCTTGCATCAAGCTTTTGTCATGCTATCACCACATTGTTTGCATCACTGCATATATTTCAGCCCACGCTAGAGAATTAATAGCATTATCAGCTTCAAAATGAAAGAAAAAACGCTTTTAACGCAAAGCTATGGAATTATAACTGCTGGTACCAAACAGTTAAAGCATTGCGTTTTTTGTAAAATAGCTGATAACATCGTCCCTAGAACGCTTTCCAAATTTAAGTGCGCTATTTATATACGCGAGGCGTGACTGCTCGACATTGATATGCATCTCTAAACAAGAATAAACGCAAGAAGGACAGACACTACTGCATTTCCATGCTTACAATTTAACAAAATACATAGCAATGCAAATTAGTTGTAGACATAGGCGTCGATTTTTTCGTCAAAAAGACAAATAGCAGGGGGAAGGGACGAGAATTTTTATAAGAGCTTAGTTTTTATATTAAAAACGACTTTTCAAAGTGCTAGTAGTATCGTCGCTGAAGACACGCTAATTGAGTCTTCTTTTCGCTTTGTATATAGCGTGAGCGCAAAATTGCGACAAAACAGTAGGTTGTACTTCGGAACGTACCTAACTCCTGTGCATGCATTTAACTTTTCATATGGTTATCAAAATACCGCGGAGCCCAGACATATGACCCCTTCGGTGTCCGCCTCCCTGTTCCCCACCGGATCGACACCTATGGCAGAAGGCTACACGAAAAATATTTCGGGTAATTCAAATAGTTTACAAGCAAAAACACAACACACCGACTTTGCAATACTAAACCTTTCCATAAAAATACAACAAAATTTCAAATAGGAAAATCACTGCTGAAAAAATAGGTTTTAGTAACTAGTGCACGAGAGCAAAACAAGAAATGTGCAAAAATGCAATCAAAACAGGAATGCTGGCTGGGAAACAAAGTGCTGAGTAAATGAAACAAATGAAATAGGTAGTAACGGTTATACTGTAAAGCGTTGAAGCTGCGCAATGTGAATTGCAATGCTGAAATAAGAACATTTAGCAGGTAATCGATTTTAAAACTGATCTGGTGATCAGGTGTGGTGTAACAATTTCGTCCTTTGCCAAAAGAGAAAAAAAAAGAGAAAACTGGACTAAAATTTTAGTTATCTTTCACATTAAACTAAAATTGGCGCCTAACCAACATTGATTTTGAATCGCTAGCGTTTATTAAGTATTGATCGGCTTTAATATATTTATTTAGGCTACTCTAATCACCTATGAAAAAGCCAAAGGAACACCACAGCTACAGCTACACAGAGCAGATTGCGGCATTCAGCCTTTTCTGTACAAATCTCAAAATTGTTTTTCTATTCGCTTAGACATTAAACTGACATTTATTGCAAAAATTAAATCTTTTAAGTGTTAAGAGTAAAAATGGCTGGGCTGCTAAACGCGTATTAACCGTGGTTGCCATTGAAGCACTTCATCCAAAGCACCGCTTTACATACCGGAACAAACTAGTTGATACGAACTAGTTTTTCAATTGTTAAAAAGATAATGGATAGATAACATCCGACAAATAAATGAAAACGAACTAAAGACTGATTTATACGAGAAGAAAAATTCAAAGCAATGAATCAAAAAACACATGGTTGCTATGTGGGGTGGATAAAAATCGAATTTTAGTAGAGAAGCGGCGAAAATATACAAAACTACACTGCAAAGATTATGCAATATTGAGCAGGTTTCTTCAAGAGGTAAAACTAAAGCTAGCAACAACATGTTGTACTATAACGAGTAGCAAAAAACATAGTATGAGCAAAAAACTGCAATGACAACTGCAAATCATTTCATCCGCTATTAACGTAAGTAAGTCAAGGGTAAGATTATTCGCAAGATAATAGGATAACACCATAAAAAATCGGTCGTACTTTAATGAAGTCACTAAGCGCCATACACTTTTCGCTACCTAAGTATTAAAGTTTGAATGACTGTAAGTTAAAATCAGGACAGTATAGTCATAGTGCACTAGTAATACAGAAACGAAAATGGGCTTTAATGTAAAACGTCAAATCTAAATAGTGACCACAGTTTAAAAATACAAATGCCAGTGGTCTTAAACTGTTGGAAAAACAGCCATTTTTATGGTAACCGCACAAGAAACGCGGCAACAGGATGTTGCGTCAGCGCAAAAACGCTTTCCGTTTCACTGTCACATATTAGTCGCAGCTTGACGCAATCATAGCGACAGTGGCCGGCGTACGTTGACATCAAAAATATCAACTAAAATCTAGACATATTGGAGTTGCATAATCTTAAGTAAAAAATGCACTTATGTCGAAAAACAATGAGAGTGCAAATTTAATTGTGATATAGAATTCACTTCGAAAGTTGAGAAAATCTGCTCGTCACTTAAACCAAGCCATCGTAAATTGACAATGCTTGGACAATCGAAGGGTCGCTTTTTGCTCCCACCAGAAATTCTTCTCGTGTTAATCGGCCATCGTGATTCTAAATTAAAATATAAATTATATAGGAATGTGGAGAAAACTGCCTTGACCAAACAATCAAGTACAAAGTTGATCTGTGGTCAGACAATTAGAAATTCTTTCAGTAATCAAACCAATCGTAAATTTATCTGTGCGTTATAACAAGAGACCTGACACAGAGGAACCGCAGAAAGTTACGCGACCTACTTTTTAAGGTTCTATCAGCTAGCCTACAGCTGCATGAAAAATAGGCAGTTAAATTCATAGACCTACACTTAAACACGCTGTTCAAAAATGCGAGAATAAAACAACTTCAGTTATAATGGGTATCGGATAAAAGTGGAACGGTCCTAAATTTTTCATACACGAGTCCCAAATTTATTCATTAGTTATACGAACATGATCACCCAGAAGGAAAGCCAACGGCGCTATTGAGTACAGTTTAGCTTCGATAAAAAGCAATACAACAAAGACTTTTAATAAAGAGATCCTTATCAATTATTTAATAGATAAAAAAAATGCCACCGGTAACATTCTTCGCTGAAATCTTCAGAAGTGGCGTTAGCAATACACGTTCCACGGGAACGATTTTTTGAATTTCAAACACTGGCTTCAAAAAATCCTACTTAACACAGCAAGCGAACAAAATAGCGGTCACGAAGCAATGATATGCACGGTAATTCATTCTGACGTATGCATAATTGCTTAATGCTTATAGCTATAATCAGCTTTTATTAAACAGTATGTATAAATAATTGCAGCTGACGTATATCATTGAGAAGTCCATCACGCATTTTGCGCGTTAAAATTATTTCATTTTGACAATTTATGATCCGCCTTTAGATATTTCATGTATTCACGGACGAATTGATATCGCTGTTAGGTCAGTCAAAGAAATTAACTGCCAATTTCGTGGTTACCACGTACAGGCAATTGCTAGCGAAGAAACAAGTTTTTTTTATAATTTCACGAAATAAGTAAAAGAAATTCACAAAAACTGGGCAGAAAGAGTTGTTAAGATTAAGATCTTTATTTTTCTCTGAAAAAGGTTGATGTTGCAGAGCCCTACAAAAAGGTACTTTTTTATGTTATCTACGAGAACAAGCTCTCATCTTGCCGAAACCCGGGCACAGATCGTCCTTCCACAAACAAGAAACCCTAACAGCAACAGACTCACAATAAAGCATGGCATGCTAAATAACCACTTCACCTGTTTACGCGTTTCTTGTATTCTTACTATTCACTTTTCAAAAACGTGCAACAGGTCGTTTTCCTGTTTACTTTTATAGACTTAAGTCAAAAGCTCTGGTAGTTAATAAATACGCTCAAAACTGGCTAAACAACATCACCGTTTGCTTCTGATTAGAACTGTGCTACAATTTGAAGTGGTATAAGGTCGCAGCTCCTTAAGAGCTGTTTGCACTTGATTCGAAATGGATACGCCGCCAGTAGCCGACAAGCGAAAACGCCAGAAATTAAGCAAATTTGCATTTCCTGATTTGAATGACAGCATGACTGACTAAACCTACCCCTACAGAAAAGTTGTGGAATCAATTACTATTCTCACAGGTCCACACATAACTTTCAATAACCTGTTAAAAGTAACGGAATGAGTGCCCATCCAAAATGTTTGTCATTGCATTACGCAAATTAAAAATATACACACTAGTGTCTCGTTGAATGCATTAAATTTTTACAATGACACTTAGAAAAAGTTTGTAACAGGTATGACAACCTATTAGAACAAGCAATCAATCAAACGACATCAATAATTCATAAGCGGGGAAAACATGTTGAAAATTTAACGATTCGGAAAATTCAATCTTTCGAAGCACAAATTCATTGATTTCAAATAATCCGCTACTCAAAAGAACGAGTTACCCATCTGCCATTCCCACATATAAAAGGCAACAGCATTTTCCAATCAAGTATCTTATGTATCCATCATCAAACCTTATCGTCATGTAACCACGAAATTACTATAAGGCAATAATTTATTTACAGTACTTTAAAACTTGCTTTGCTTATAGCCGGCAGGTTAGCTCAGTTGTGAAACACAATGACATTGGTGCGGTAGGTCCGGGGTTAGATTCCAGGGCCGGTCAAATTATACCGCGGTTGAAAAAAAGCAAGATTTCAAAAAAACAGCCCACATTTTATTTTATTAACTGAAATATACCAAACAGTGTTTTGTATCAACCACAAAGTTATATCTAGAAAGTTACATAGTTTTTATTTCAAACTGCGGAGTTTTCGCGAAGAGCTGATGCTATAACTAACAATGATTGCTGTTGGAATAATGTTACACATTGACAAAAATTTGGTGCAGAGTAGTAAGATCTGTGCACGATTATCTAACATTGGATGCACATTTCTTTATGGAAACAAACGTTGCTGATGCAAAACAGAAAAATATTTAATAATTAGGCTATAAATCAATAGAGATATAGACTTACATAATATTTATATGGAATCACTAGATCACCACACAATATAACTTGAAGAGAACGAGTGTTATAGTCTGGCCTCATAATTTAAAAGTTTCATTTAATACATTTAACTCAAAAGAAATTTCCCTGTAGCAATCAAATACTCAGCATCAAAAAACTTTTGGCATGGAAACCCGGTTTTATTTTAAAAATATGAATAAATTAAATCAATAAAAAAAAATTCCTTCTTTTTTGCTTTTTTATTGATTTAATTTGTTCATATTTTTAAAATAAAACCGGGTTTCCACGCCAAAAGTTTTTTGATGCGGAGTATTTGATTGCTACAAGAAATTTTCTTTTAAGTTTAATGTATTAAATGAAACTTTTAAATTATGAGGCCAGACTATAACAGGCTAGCAATAATAATAAGTGTATAGACAAAATCATTTTATTTCTGTTTAGATAACATAGGTAAGATAAACTGTTTAGATGACATAAGTAAGATACTGATTAGATAAGATAGACACACTTACAAAACTTGGGGTGCTTTTTTTGGGTGTTTTTTAATGCTAACCCTGAACCGGACTCAGTGTCTCGCCACCGCTGCGACGTTCCTTAGAGAATGTGCCCCGCCACTCGTAACACGCTTCGGTGTAATACCGCGAGTGCAATGAAGATTTGATTTCGACTTTTGCTTCGCTTTTTAGAACTCAGCGCAGGGTTGGTAGCAGGGTTACCTCAATTTTATCAACAACATTTAACTTTTCCTAAAACGGCAAACACACGATAAAATACTTAACACATTTGGCCAAAGTTGCTAGAACTTTATAACAGCTTTTGCCAAGTATACTTTTAGCGAGGATTAAAACTTACTTCTGGGGGAAAACAAACAAATGATGAGAAATAAAGTTGACTTAACTCACGTCATTGCGCGATCACACTATTTACTCTTTTCTACCACAAAACTCACCGGGAGATCATTCATATAAAATACAAAAGATATTTTCCAAACAGGCGTTTTGCTATTGTTAAATATATGAAGCAAATAGCTAAAACTGTTTGACATTGAAAGTGAATTTCGAGATTAAGAATTATCCAAAGAGTAGTTCCCTATACCGTTAGTTCAAAAGCAAATCAATGTTGTCAGTCGGGAGATTATTCATATATTATTCTTTTAACCGAAAACGAGAGATTATTCTTTCAACCGAAAACAGTCGGGAGATATTTCTTTTAACCGAAAACTACATTTTCTAATTGCGTATGGTAAAGCTTAAATGAAAGATTCGTAAGAAACGAACTAGACCTTATAACTGAACCAATAAGAATGCACAATAAAGAAACAAATCCAATTTTGTAGTAAGCACGCAAAATCCACCTTTAAAACCAATTACGAATGCTTCCTGCAAATTTTTGTCGAAAATGCATTTTTTGCAGACCAAGGAGTGTTGATGGAAGCACAAAAATAAAACCCAGAGCTAATTTTGGAAACTCATTCAGGCATTCGAAAGGTTAGAGCGTTCGCTCTGCAGTTAACAAATCGAATGTAACCAAAACTTAAACTTTGTACTCGGCTAAATAACTAAAAAATATTAACATTCTATACACTCAGCTAAATAACTTAAACGTTTAGAGCGCAAAATAAGTAACGACAGTAATTGAAAACGAAACTGCAGCAGTAAAAATCAAACAATAAACTTAAATAATTAGTATTGACACTAGAAGGCCTTACATGTAATAAAGAGCGTTATTGCATTTTAACAAGTGTACAAGGTGGATTTGCTGCCTCTCATGCTTTTTAGCTTAGTCCTTTGCGCAGTTTTAGACAGCTAACCTCGTTATCATCGACTCCAATAGCTGATTCCGCTCTCTGCAGATACATGGCTAAAATAGACTGCACGAAAAGCATAGCAATGAAGATAAAATGCAAATAGAGCCAATTCAAATCATGGTAAAAGTTGAAACGATATTACTATCGATATCAATTTCGCGATTAATAATTCAAGGTGAGAATGCACAAATGAAGGTAACTATTTTTAAAGATTAATTAATAACCTTGGAACAAACTGTCTAATGCCGAAAACAATGGGGCGAACTAGTGCGCGTCTAATTAACTAGTGAAAATAGACGTGTAGGTTATCTGGAATTGAGCTTGACAGGACGAATTTCAGATTATAACGGTAAGATATAATTCAATCGTATGGTGACATTCCATAATATGCCAACCTAAACAAAAACCATTGTAATTCTAGGGAGCTGAAAACCATCTTCGACTCTTTCACATTTGAGCCCTACAGCTACGACGATCTTCATAGAAAACCAACGTGACATTGCACAATACTAACCGTAGATGGATTAAACTGTTGGAACCACAACGTTTCACACCGCGTTGGTGATATTTTAAAAATTATTATTATTATATACGTATTGGGAAGCCCAGAATCTGAAAATAACATTTAGATATGGGCTTACGAATATATTGATTGCACACCCAGCTTATTTGTTTTACTTTCAATTACGGTATAAATGTGGGCTGCTCGAAAGCACTGTCATCGCAGCCACTCTTTTGCACTCCGGCATGGTATGCGTCTTCATTTATCTGTTAACCGCAGCTTAAACGCAAAAAATACTGCAAAAATGATGCAGTTCCACTTTACATTTCTGTGAGATGAGTCACTAAATATTGAAAATATATTCATCGTGAAAAAACAAAACAAAAATGAATAAAAAACATAAAATACCTTGTCCATGTGTTTAAATATCTTATCCACTCTCTTCTGTGGCGTATTCTCTTCTTCAGGTAAATTCACAGCATCTCCCTAAATATTACAGACCTTCAGCTGTTTTGTTTAAACGTCCAAGTTGGACGACTACTTAAGTACTGGTAGTTAATCAGTGAAAACAGTCAAGTCTATCACAAAAATTAAAGTTTAAGCTTAAGGTTGTGATAAGAACAGGTAAAAAGTTCACCCGTAAAATATTGAAACTACACCTAGGTTATCCATACTCAATCACACTTGGCATTAACGTAAGTTAAAAATAGTCTATCCATGTCACGTTTCAAAAGGAAAATCAAAAACGTTTAAGATCAGACTGAAGTTTAAAACGCAAAAGTCAAAGCTAAGGCTACTAACGAGTCCATCATAATTACTTTTGTTGGCATAGTCATTAGAATGGAAGCGATGAATACAGTCAATCCATATTCTGCAGCTGCTTTGTCTTGAAAGTAGACACAGAACTGTTACCAGTGGCATTATTTAAAGTTTTACTTAGGGCCTGCTCACACGAGCGAGTCAATCGCGCGATTGGCTCGCGCAAGTTAATCGCTACGTGAGACCACCTACTCGCAACAAAAAATCACTTACGCGAGTGGAAATTTACTCGCGCGAGTAGAGTTGAACATGTTCAACTTTACTCGCGCGAGTAGCAAGGAAAATCCTTGTTTGCTACCTAAGCTCATGACGTAATAGTTGAAATTGCTCAAAAAAGAGAAAACTTTATTATTACGGAATAGTTGTAATTGTTTGAAAAAGAAATAACTTCACTGTGACGTAATAGTTACAATCGTTCGAAAGAAAACCTGGCATGGAAAAGTAAATTGGAAGCTTGCACCGCTGTTGGCGAAAGCAGCTCGCTATGAAGTGATCGAATTCTGAAATTGTGATTTTCTTGGACATTTTTCGAAATTTTGAGGGTTTATGGAACACGAGCCATCAAAATTATTGCTAAAGAAACGAGAGCAATTCTTCGAACTTATTTATATTCATTCGCAGCACATTCATGTAACCAGCTGGGTCTTCCACAGCTAACTCCCTTAAGATATTGTCAGAAGCCCCGAGTTCTTTCCTTTTAGACACCCATCTTTTCACCCACTTTCTTCTGAATTCAAGCTTGTTCAAGCAATCTTTCGATATTACGGCGCAAGCTAGCCGAATTAAAGCTTAGCAACTTGGCGCTCAACTCCTGGCATACCGCTGTACACAATAATCTAACATATCAATAGATACCGTAGTGTCAAAATTGATCAGGTTCACAGCAAGCATAATAATGGTGGGACTAATGGCCTGAAGGGTTGCCAGGAAACTTTCGGGCAGTAACGTTACTCCCAGCTTAAAACTCGCGTGAGTAGCTCGCTCGTGTGACCGCTTTTTGCGAGTAATTACTCGCGCGATTTTCACTCGCTGGTGCGACGACCAGGCCTTTACTGAAGGCAAATTACATTAAGTAAATCAAGCGTGGAACAGTAGCAACAACTTACCACCATGGCAAAAATTGCTTCTACTATGTCAAGCATTTCTTCCCGTGTAATGAATCCATCATTATCCAAATCATATAGATGGAAGGCCCCTAAAATTAAACCATTGTAAAATTTGAAGTTGAATATGGTCTAAAAGCGTTATCCGTATTTCCTGCTAAACATCTACACAAGGTAATGAGTTTCAAGCGCTTAGAAATCAAAAAAATAACTTTTTGATCTAAAAGCACATACTGATAAACATTTCTGCTTGACTGAATTCTTCTTTTAGGTGTAATCAAAAGGTGATTGCACACACTACCTCACACTCACAAACATAATATCCACAAACTAATCAAATAGACCTTTATGACATGCAGATAGACGCACTTACAATTTAGCTTTTCATCTAAAGATCCACGAGAAGTAACACTTAAAGCCATAATAAATTCCTCAAATTCAACAGTCCCGTCTTTATTGTTATCAAATGTTGCAAAGACAAATTTAGCAAATTTTGCTGAATTTCCCTGCAAATAAAAATCAAGTTAATCACCATACAAAAATAAATCAAAAACGAATAAAAATTGCGAAAGATTAGACCGCTAAATATTGAAAATCATTGCCTAAAAGTATCTACACATACATCACATATAAGCATAGATTGTGAAAAATATACTAATAATCAAACAAAATGCAATAATATAATTATAAGGCATACAGACCTGCGGAAAAAACTGCTTGTAAATCCCTTGAAATTCTTCATATGATAATTTACCAGTGGGACAATCATGTAAAAACCCTTTATGCCACTGCCGCAATTCTGCTTCAGAAACTAAAACAAAATAAAAATATTCAGAAAGAATTTTGTTAACTACCATTCTCAAATCTTGAATTTTTAAGCTTTTATAAAAAGCTACTTACACGGTAGTACAACTTGACTGCCTTTTTGATGCTATAAATATATGTTATTTGTGTTTTTAAAGGAGTCTTATGGTGTTGAGTCAGTACAGACAAGTAAACGATTTGTTCTTCCAGAGAGCGAAATTTGATCAAAGAAAAATCTTATTTTCTCCACAAAATGCCATCTGAAATAATGGTTTTTGTAAAGAATGTTAAAAATAATGCTCGATAAATTAGCTACCAGTTCAAAATTCAACCGCGCCGCCTTTATTGCTATCAAATGTTGAAAAGACAAACCCAGCAAATTATGCTGATATTTCCTGTAAGTAGGAATAATAAATAGTGTAATAATGCTCAAAAATTTTTTTAAAGTGAAAATAAATACTCTTAATATTTAGCTTTTACATAAAGCCATGACGAAGTTCTCAAATTCGTGCTAGTTTTTCACAAATGCAAAAGTGCCATTCAACATTGGTGTGAAATGAAAGCCTCATACCCCGGCGTGCGACATTTGGGCGCAAATCATTTGGGCGCGAAATGTGTTGTAGCGCACTTTTCAAATTTATTTTTCTACTATTTACAAAAAATTTTATAAACACCATTTTTACAAAAATTTTATATTTGCAACCGTCTTAGTGTTTAATTTTTTCTAATTTTTTAATTACTGCAAGTAATAAGCGAGCGAACCAATTAATGTATACTTACGAAAACGTTGTAGGAAAAACTAATGCGACGTCAAGGTCAAGTCGCTGATAAGCAAAGACGTATTTCTATGTTTAATTAATTGTATACTTCAGAGGACTTTGCGATAATCATAATTACTTTGTGCTATAAAGAACAAACAAAGGTTTTGGATTTATGCAAAATATTTTTTGTTTGCGCCTATGTTTTTATTTACTTAGCCTAAGCTACGTAATTGCTGCAGGAAACAAGTGAACCAAATAAGAGATGTATACTTACGGAAACGTTGTAAGAAAAATTAATGCGTAGTCAAGGTTAAGTTACCGATAAGCAAAGACGCATTTCTATGTTTAACTAATTGTTTAATTCAAAGGACTTTGCGATAATTACATTGCGCAATAAAGAACAAACGAAGATGTTGCATTTGTGCAAGATTTTTTTCGTTTGCGCCGATGTTTTTAGTCACTCAACGTAAGCTACTTAATTGCTGCAATTAATTAGACATAGAAATAAGCCCACAACAAGCGCACTACAGCACTAAATTAGTGTGATAGCCAACCCAACTAACTTGCACTAAGTTAGTGCTTAACCATCCGCTGCAACCAGCAATAACCTACCTTCGCCTCAAGATACTGCAAATCATTACTGTGGTCCTTGCTATAACACTTAGCAGTTGCTATGAAAGTTGATTTCAAACTGTTGCAATGACACCATAATTTTCGCACACTTTCTATTTTTTCTACTTTGCAATGTGTTTAATACCATTACAACCGCAAAATTTTCGCGCCTTACCATTTGGGCATATTGCGATTGCCTCACGATTACGCACTACAGCACCAAGAAGCCAATGGCACACAATGCTCGCCCTATGATTTCATTAGACGAGAGTTTGGTGAAGGGCGAGAGTTATACTTGCCTTACGACCAAATAGCGATTTCTGTGATGGCAAGCTATATTTGCCGTTCGACCGCAAAGGGTTAAGTTTCCGTAAATATACATCAATTGGTTCGTTCGCTTATTACTTGTCGTTATTCAGAAAAAAAAAATTAAAGCACTAACCAGCAAGGTTGCAAATGTAAAATTTTTGTGAAAATGCTAACGAAATTTTAAAAAAAAAGTAAAAGCTAATTGTAAAATGTGCGCTGCAACGCATTTCGCGCTCAAATGTCTTGCGCCCAAATGTCGAGTTTCGTCATGCCCTGAAACTCAAATGCAAGCCAAAAATTTTAAGCATTCCATCTTTGAAAAGGTGAAACCTTAGGGCAAGTTATAATTAAAATATAGTATGCCACAAGGCTTCAAAGAAAGACATCTACAGCCCATAATCAGATTATATGAAAATTGAGAAAAATACTTCTTAACAAAGTCTGTTTTACACAGTGGTATGCCAGTAAAAAGATGTACCAGCACAGCATTTCATGACAATAATCAAACAACATAAAGACTCATAGACAAAACCAATAGCAAACAGTCAATACAATGGTTTCACCATGTCAGTCATTCACTGCAATAGACATAGTACTTACACTTGGTCTCTCTCTTTAGTTTATCAAGAACTTCAGGATTGAGCTTGCTCCTTCGATTTCCCATGGTTAAGTAATAATAAACTAATATATATGAGGTGCTTTGCAATGGACAGCAGGATAAATTATTGTATCCGTGGTTTATTTGATTGATGCTATGAATGTTGCGGACTTTTGTACGAATTATCTCTTAAATTACAGAATCACACAAGTCTAGAAAATACCAAAAGTAGACATTTTTTTTTTTGAATAAACTGAAGTGCAGTGCAAGAAAGCACAAACAACTCTTAAAAGTAATGAAAGGCATTGCATCTTGTGCAATCCCATTTTTCAAGTACTATACAGCATCAGAAGAGCAACAAAAATTAAGCTATATATACGCTAAATATTTAAAAAATAGGGATCCTAGCATCTTCAATCAATACAAAAAGTACAAAAATAAAATAAAGCATATTAAAAGAAAAACAAAGCAGGAATACTTCGCAAACTTATTCCGCAATGCTAGTAATTCTTCAGACACCTGGAATTACATAAACTTACTACTTAGGAAAAGGAAACGAAAACCCACATTGCCACAGACTATAAAAGTCGACGGTCAAACATTTACTTCTCCCGAAAAAATATGCGACAAAATGAATCAGCACTTTGCTACAATCAAAGAAAAACTTGCTGCTAAATCAATCAACCATGACCAAAGCAAAAATCATTTCAATTTTCTTGGTAAGCGTAATCTGTCCTCTATGGTTCTACAGCCCACCGATGCATATGAAATAGTTGAAATTATCTCCAGCTTAAATGATCACAAATCCCCTGGTTACTTGGACATACTGATTCGCATAATTAAAGAAGCAAAATTGTTAATAGCTGAACACCTTGCAGATTCTTTTAACGAAAGCTTAGTAACTGGAATCTACCCCGACGTTCTGAAAATCGCCCAAGTGATTCTTCTGCATGAAGGTGGATCCACGCTCGAACTAGATAACTATAG
Source organism: Trididemnum miniatum (assembly GCA_964006365.1). NCBI lineage: Eukaryota > Metazoa > Chordata > Ascidiacea > Aplousobranchia > Didemnidae > Trididemnum > Trididemnum miniatum. The sequence goes on along the minus strand of OZ023234.1, from coordinate 9,191,124 downwards.
GCCAATTTCCATTTTGTCCCCAATTAATAAAATATTCGAAACTATTCTGCATAAACGTCTTTCCAAATTTTTGGGAAAATATAATCTATTAGTAAATTATCAATTTGGCTTTAGAAAAAAACTCAACAAATAACAAATAATGCTATTAAATACTTAAATGAAATTATACTGAACGAACTTGACAACACTAAAACAGTTTGTGGAATTTTTTTAGATCTTGCCAAAGCCTTCGACTGTTAGATTAAGCGTAAAAATCCTTTAGTAAAAAAATCAAAACTTTGATGATGAAGTAAATTTTCTTATGTGGTATTAAATATAACCATTTTCTTTTTTTTTTTTACTGCAGCAAGTTGTAAGCGCAATTATTTAACTATATGTTTATGTGTCTTTGCCTGTATGTTTTATGTCTAATAATGTATTAATTATGTCATCAGAGTGTGAGAGGCTGCAGACTTGACGACTGCGCCAATTTTTTGGGGTTGGACTCATGGTCTTTTCGCAGCTTCTTACAGGAAAAACATCATTCCTGTACTTAATTAATTTTTCTCATCAGAGTAGTTTTTCTTTTTTATATTTCAGAAAAAAAAAGAAGCTTTCTTTAAACCACCTAAAATCTTACAGCAACTTTTTTATTAAATTTTAGGCAGTAGATATATCGGGTCTCATCTAGAATAAGCCGTTGAAGCATAAGGTCATTATACTACACGCTGACTTCGGCAGCTTATTCTAGATTTGACCTGATATATCTACTTTGCCGCCGCCAACGACATAATAGTTCTTACGTTTATCTTGCCAGCAGCAGCTAAAATCAGTATTTACTTCCCCTACTCTGCTACTTCCAATAAAATAGACCTAGAAGCTATTTTGCCAGCGCTCTCACTAGGCTATGTAAAAGGATAGCACTACACAGTACAATAGTACCGGTACATACCCTGCATCAGCTGCATACGGCAAAATAGCCTAGCTAGACCATTCCTAAATTTTATTTTCAGGCAAATCCACTCTTGCAAAACACCGATACTTACCTAACAGTTAAAGAGAACAGTGATAGGGTCTACAGAAATTGAAGACCATGAGCCTACACATGTACACTACTGCAGTACCACAGCACCAGCTCTGAGTTGGGCTAGCCTAGATCTAATCAGTATCCTGGTATCATGGGTAATTCGTAAATTAATGCTTGGTTGAATCTGTGAATAGCCTATTAATTGATATTATTTGCTCCTATCTGCCTATGCTAGAAACCACCTGACTGCTAGGCCAGCTAAAGTGTTTCTATTCATCATGACTAATGTGGCATTGCTGGTATGCTAGCTTACACAGAGAAAAGAGTAACCTAGCCCGGCAGTCCGACACTCACTGGTCTACTTTTTTAAAATGAGTTTTAAAAATAACTGTTGATATACCGGTAGTATCTAATAAAGACTACCTTGCCTCTGTGACGTAGCCTAACACATGCCATTGACGCATTCACTACAACCCGTATGGTAAGCCTGGTCAGTTTATGTCTGAAACGTGAAAAGATTCACAGACAGGTCAAACAGTGTATTTTCACGTCTTGTTTCATAAGTGGAACAACGAACCGACAAAAGTTTGGGGGGGTCGGGGGTATACCCTCGAAAAAATTTTCTCAAGGGATTACGCACGAAGTGGAAAAACAGCCCAAAACAAAACTGAGGGGCAACTTGCCCCCCCCCCGGCGGCGCCACCGCCGATAGCGATTTCCGCACCACGCCCAAGGGCTTTTTGCTTTCAGTTCAGTGCTCCATAATTAATAATGTTAAGTTTGTTATTTGTTAGCCTGTAGGCTATACCGGTACATCACAGGTTCTACACTAAACAATCAAACACCACCGATACACTGTAATCTTTTTTACTAAACAGCTAAATGTGTTTTAAAATCGCAATTACAGACCACAGCAATAACAGACTATCATGGCAGCATCTCATTGAGTAAATGCTTAAAAATCTCCTCGCTTCTTAGTCTTCTTGTTGCAGGTGATATTCCAGTATGGGGAATACGTTAGCACTAAAGTCACAAATTTCTGGATTAAGCAATACTATTTATCTGAGAATCGCGCGAAGAAACCGGGACGTGGCTGTCGCCGGCAGTTTGATTATTATTATAGGGATTGACCGCCAGTGTGATTGGGGTTTTTCATTGCAGCTGCATCTGGCTCACCACCTAAAGGTTTGCTGATTCATGCATTAGGCCGAAGTAAGCATCAAGAAGATCGTTTCACTTTTTCAAATCGTTTGAAAACAAAGTTTATTCCGTAGTTGCTCAAGCAAGCAGTCCGCATAGTGCAGAAACTAAGTCATCACACCTTTTAAGACTAATATTGAACTAACTGAAATTAATTGGAACAATTAAAGTAGGAAGCCTACGTGCTTAAAAATGGATCAAAGCTAAGCTTTAAAGCTTTTTAAATATTTGGGCATGCCATTCATTAATTTAGCCCGCTAAACACTCATGTTAGAGAGGGCTGGATATTTTACTTCATCACCATCTTTCCGCAATAAATCTTAATTGTAGTCTGTTACTTTTTGACTTTTATCATTTTTACACCGGGTCATTTAAACTTGTGGGCTGCATAACCAGATATCCCAAACAGATTTCAATTGCGTCCAATTTGACCAAAGAAATGTTTTCGTTCAATCCCATCAAGCACCCGGCAAAGAGCCGTCATAGAATTTAAACCGGAAAAGGGTTTTAAATTAAAAAAAATACAATTACTAAATTCCGTTTATTGTCAAGTTTCTGCCTACCTTGTATGTTTTTTCTGGATCTTGCTGCGAATATTTTTGTAAATCTAAAAGCACAAGACAAATAGATGATAGGCAATACAAAATCAACCCCCAGCCTCGAGGCTTTTTAGTACGTTTCAGTAAACTTTACCCAAGCTTAGTTAGATCAGTAAAATCTACGCAATCGAAAATAAGTTTCACAGGCTCACAGCCCAACTATTCCAAAAGCAATTTTACAATAATTCTTGTTTTTAAATAGTACGCAACGTTACAGTAACGACTAAAAGCCACAGCGATCATCTCTGCCAATACAAAATGGCCGAAAAAGTTTCTAGTGATGAAAACACAAAGTAAGAAAAAAGATTTGACCGAATTCGGAAGAAACAAGCAGCAGGTTTTACGAGAAGTTGTGATCTTTTGCAATTTCTTAATTAATCAGATCTTGTCTAACAAAATCTGACCTACTTGGCTAAAGAATGAATTTTTAGAACTTTTTGATTTCTCTGATTTGGGCTTCGCAGAAATCCTGTAAAATCGTAAGCAAAAAACGTTACGCGCCTTATCTTTGACTTTTTTTGTCGGCAGCGCAGCCGAGCGGTTCGGAGCGTTGTGTTTACAACGGCCATGATCGCAAGGTTGATGGTTCAACTCCTACCCAAGCCTCGTCGTTGCATTCTTGGATGAGATACTTGACGATAATTATCCCTGCTTGGTGGAATTTATCAAGCAGCAAAGCAAAGAAACCAGAAGCAAAACTTAACAAATACGCTGAAACAAAGGCAACTACTAAGCGAGTCTGCCAAGGATATAGTCACACTGTTGAGGCGACTTGCAGGCTCGGAATGGGGTGCAGGAGCCAAAACATTGCGAACAGCCGCCTTGTCCCTGGTTTACTCCACAGCTGAGTACTGCGCACCTGTTTGGTGTCGTAGTGCTCACACTCGGCTAATCGACAGTGTTTTAAATGACGCCTTGCGCATTGTCACTGGATGTCTGCGACCCACTCCAACGGACTACTTGCCAATCCTCGCAGGCATCCAGCCACCTGAGCTTCGCCGTCGAGGAGCGACACTCTCCCTGGCTAACCGCGCCACCCTTAACCCTGATCATATTCTACATGAGCAGCTGGTCGGGAAACAAAATGCGCACCAGGGAAGGCTCAAATCAAGACGCCCGTTTGTACCCGCTGCACAGAAACTACTGGATAGTCTGACCCAATCAGACATTCGCGCAGCGCAATGGATGGATTATGTATGGAACATGGAGTACTTGAAAAGTGCATCAAGGCTTCATGCTTTTATTCTCAGGGCCAGTCCTAAGCCTCTTGGAATGGGTCTGCCCAGAACATCTTGGGTAAAACTGAATCGTCTGCGGACTGGCGTATGCCGATTCCATTCATCCATGTACAAATGGGGTGCTGCTCCTTCACCGAATTGTGAGTGTGGTGCCTCTGAGCAAACTGCAGACCACATCATTTCTACATGCCCCCTACATCGTGCACCAAAAGGAATACAAGGTCTGTTGGTCCTGGATGATGACACCCGACGCTGGCTTAAAATCAACGCGCCGTCAACATCTAAACCGTCGGAAGAGGATGCCCAACCACACGACGACGACGACGAGCCTCCGTCGCTTTCCCGTGACAGAAAGATAAAAATGAAGAAATATTCATCATCATTTCAAATCAAACCTTTGAATTGGTTGAGAAAGTCCGGAAGACGAGGGAGCGGTGAAGAGAACCTAAAAACATAGATTTGATTAAACAATGTCACACGGAAAGAAACAATATTAAAACATTTCAAGGCACAGAAGGATAATGCCATTATCGTTAAAAATTTGAACGTTATGAAAATTATGCAAACACGAGAGGCAGTGGCGTCACGAGAAATTTAAAAAAGGGGAGCATTGCGCAATGGCCCACCATCTAAATAAGCTAATGACGCGAGGACAAATAATGACAAAATCAGCTAATATAATTAATACCGGTATAATCCGTGAACTGGCGCACTTGCTCAAGACATGAGCAACAACAACATGTCGAGACAAGTGTTTGGGGCAAAACATTAACTTTTAGGATTTTTTGGGCCTGTTTGCAGATTCAACTCAAATTCGGGTTCTGAAAAACCATTAATGAAACTCAAATGTCACCCATTCTCCGTGCAAAAACACCACAAATACACTGTCCAGCTGTGTCTCATAGGCCTACTGCAATCTTAACATTCAAGTTGTGATCGGCTGACTCGTCTCACCTTTCTCATGGGGGATATATCCTGCAAAAATGTTATGCTTTGGAGTGGCTTCTGGCCAGCCTTGCTGCTATGAATTTTGCTGGATCTTTCAGTCATTCTGAAAATAACTACGTTACACTCTACGTTTTTCGTATTTCACATTTGCGTCAAACCTCGATTTCTTGGTCAGTTTTTGTTCCGTTTGGGTGGGTCCAGCAGTAGGAGTAGGAGAGTTAGTCGTGTTGGATTGAGGCTATAAATTTATTCCAATTATAAAAACTCCAGTTCAACGTTTGATAAAATGAATTAAATACTTTCTTTCTAACTTATCTGAACTAACCTGCTCTAAAAGCTGGTTCTCTTCGGAAAAACTTTTTTGGGGAGATTTTCCGATTTTTTTGCCAGGTGTAGGTTTTTTGTATTCCAAGTCCAGTATCTACTAAATGAATTCGATGAAAGTAAGTTAATACTCGCCCACATGTTGCGGCTTTTGAATGCTTAAGATTCAGCAGCTGCTATTTTCATCAAGTCTAATTTATTGCTATGATTGAAGCTTTCTATCGATCTTTACCCATACTAAATTAGCTTTTAAAATATTAGCAAATTAGTTAGTGTTTTTCTGCGTATCAAATAACAGCCAATGAGAGAACAGCAATACAAATAATTTACGTTTCCTTAGCCTATACTGTAGCATTTTTGCTATAACTTGCTTACAATGTCAAATAACACTTTTACTTTTAAATTGTTTGCTAATAGCTACTTTTTTCAGTACAAGAAAGCAAAAAATTATGATTATCAATAATGCATGTTTGAACGGAAATAAACAATAATTAGGCTACGAACTTGTTTTATAAGATGTTTCCAATCTATAAACACATGATCCAAGTGTTTTCTCGCCAATTCATTTTTGCTCTCATAAAAGTTTTGTAATGCATTGAGGTTCAACGAATGGTTTGATTTGACGACAAGTAATTTTTTATGGAGACTTCGTTTTTGCTCCAGAATCTAGCAATAAATATGTGAGGTCACATCATGAAGTTAATACAGTAATTGTTTTTTCACAAAGTTATGTTTGTCGGCCAATAGCACTTACTGTAATGTTTTTACTAAACAAAAGCATTCTGCAAATTTCCAGCGCTTCAACATTCTTATAAGGCAGAACCTCTGATCACCTAACGCAGGGGTTCTTAACCGGGGGTAAATTTACCCCCTGGGGGTATATTTTACCTACAAAGGGGGTAAAGTTTTTGAATTAAAGACTAAAAAAAACTTCAATTTTCAGTATTGAAAAAGTAGTAGTGGTACACTGGGGGTAAATTATACTTTTTTTTCGGCAAGGGGTAAACAAGACAAAAAAGTTTAAGAACCCCTGACCTAACGAGTATGTCTGTGTAAAACAATGCTCGTACCCATAGAAAGTGACACAAACTCAACAATCCTCTTCGATTGTGAACCAGAGTAATTCACATGAAGCTTAGTATATATGACAATGAAGGCAAGACTGAAAACGACGTTGGCAAAATAATACTTGCATGAGTTTATCAAAAAACGTATAAAATTTTGAAACAGATGCAATTTCCAATCAAATAACCTCTTTTATCTTGTCTTCCAATTGCAAAGATAGTTCCATTCCGATACGATTACTATTAAAAATTCGTTTGTTCTTTTCATTGATTTCTTCATTTAATATCAGCTTTTCCTTCTCAAGTTTTTGGTAATCCTCATTCGCTTGGTAAACCTTTTCTTTGAGATCCATGTATTTTTCCTTCAAATGCAATAATTCTGTACACTCGGCAAATGCACAGTAGATAAATTCCAGGTAGAAATTTGTCTTTCTGCGGCTTGTCCAGAGTTGTCGCAAATTAACTTAAAAAGCTGCTTTTGCAAACTGCTCGTGGACAAAAAAATGTAATTTTTAGCTAATATTGTTTCGCAAATGTTTCAATGGGGCGTCGCAGACGGTTTTTGATTAGCATTGAGATCATTAAACAAGTCATACATACCAGAATGCTGTTGATCATGCAAAAGTACTACTTGATGCATCAGCGTTACTTGACCGCGATCAAGGCACCGGTAATTCATTCTGTTCAGACAATAAGCCTTGAAAGGCTTTCACCGGGACAATAGAAATTGTATGCAACCACTAACAACTTAGGCTACTGCCTGCGAAGGATGATAACAAACCAGTGATAATGTCAAGAGTCAGAAAGATGTGGAAGCTATAAGCGAAGTATTTGTTAAGCTCTGGGCCTATTTTTGATCGAGCAAAGAGTAAGTTAGCTTACCTGAAGAATCGAACCACAGCGCTTTAAGACATCAATTTTTTGTTCGTGTTTCTGAATCCTCAAGCTTTTCTCGTCAATCTCAAGCTTCATTTGTTCACATTTTCGTCTCAACTTATATCCTTCCTCAATAAATTTTGTCCCTTCTGCATCGCTTCTACTAATTTCTTCGTTTAACATTTCAACATTGCTGCTTAATTCGTTTATTTTTGTTTCAGAATGAAACACTTGCTTTTTTAAGGTTACGTTTTTGCTCTGCAGAGCTTCAATTTCCAGTTCTTTTTCTTCTAATTCCCGGTCGTGATTATTGCGTACCTACAAACAACAAATTAGTTAGCACAAAGGTCGGTATTATCACTTTCAAGCAGCCAGTTCCATTACCACCTGCGTTTATGAACTAACCACTTGTCCAAATCCGTTTCGTTAGCCAGATAAATGTGCAAACAAACGCGATGATTCTCGTCTACAACCAGCCGTTATGGCTGAGTTGTCAAGCGCACACGCCACCGGTGCGGGAGGCCTGGGGTTCGATTTCCGGCCAGTCGAATCGGACACAGTGCCACCAACGGCTCGCCACCGCTGCGACCTTTCTTCAAAGCTGTGTAGCCCAGGCACTAAGTCGTGGAGAAGGGCCCCGCCTCTCGTCACACGCTTCGGCGTAATATCGCGAGTATAATAAAAATATATTTTTTTATTCTCGTCTAATTCTGGCGACCCGTGACATGACATCAGATCAGGTGACTTCAGTATAGCCTAGATCAACAACACGTTACCATCTGAAAATATATCGGTTGTATACACGACTCAGAATCGGATTCAGCACAAAAAAAATGCAATTTTGTTATCACTACAGTACATCGGTCCTACCAGTGGCGACTCGTGCATAAAAGCTGCACCTCTCCCTACCTTTTTTTTATGCACTTTATTTCTTTTTTTTTTTTCATTACTTTTTGAAGTTCTATCGCCAAATCTTTTAAATTTCTTATTTTTTTCCATGTTTTGATCATATATGAATATAAATTTTTAAATGGAATCCCTGTTTGGTCTGCAGCTCAAGTTTTTTCGTATGCAAATGAGCCAAGCGGTGACGCGACAAACGTTATTGATGACGTTTTTCGACTCGCCGTTGAATTTTTGCATGAGCAGCTCTGTTGGCAGATCAAAGGGAATTCCGACTAGCGTAGGTTCATGGCATAACGGGACTGGCTTTTAGCCCTGCTAGGCTGCTGCATTCAAGGAGTCGAACCGAACCCGAACCGCGAACCGGTAAAAATCGCTTTTTTTCGGTGAACCCGAACCGCACCTGAACCGTTTAAATTCGAGATCATTGAACCTGAACCCAACCCGAACCTTTAATATTTCAAATCTGTGAACCTGAACCGAAACCGAACTTTTAAAAGTTTATGCAAGTGAACCTGAACCGAACCCGAACCTTTAATATTTTGTGTACGTAAATCCGAACAGAAATCGTTTAGTAACAATGTTTGAACCTGAGCTGATTCTTAAAAAATAATAATAAAAATCTCTAGACATGTGCTGCGATGCGTAACATTCTTTCTGCTTTTCAAAACTTAATGAGTCTGAAACACAGGGAGTCGAACCGAACCCGAACCGGTTAAAACCACTTTTTTTCGGTGAACTCAAACTGAACCTGAACCGTTTAAATTTGAGATCATTGAACCTGAACCGAACTCGAACCTTTAAATTTTGGTGCAATCTGATCAAGTTAGTTCGTGTAAGAGCTCTATGATTGTTGGTACTTGATGCAGATTTAGACTGGGCAGGCTTTCTATTTTAGACTAGGCAGACAGATATCAGTAGCCTAACTGTAGGCTAATCAGTAATGGTAGGCTACTGGTACCAGTATGTGTAGCCTAAACATTTTAGACCACTGCCAGACACTTGATACTCTTGTAATAAGATTTGGCTAAAGTTGGTTGATGGTTGCAGAAACACGTAGGGGTAACTGGATCAAGGATGCTTTGGTTTGCTCGAGCAAGTGTAGATTCGGAAGGTTGTTTAGGGAAGATTTCAGTTGTATTAAAAAAACTATTTTCCTCCACAATTTTCCCTGATTTTAGGTATATGCATACCGAAGAAACATCGCATTTTTCAGCTTAGCATGTATTAAGTGAAAAATGATTATTGCATCGCAGCTGCAACAACAACGAAATGTAAACAACTCAGGCTACAGCATAGTTGCACTCGACTAAGCAAACGAACTCTACACAACCTATCAACTGCTTACGAACTAGAAACTAACGACTGCGCAGCAAACAACTAGATACAAAGGAATAGTCAAAGGATACACTGTGACGTAATAATAAGCCAATTTCTGCATCCTCCCCAGTTTGGAAGCCAAAACCTAGGCTTACAAATTCATACCTCTAGCAACCCACTGGCCGAAAGCCGGGTCCAATTCACGTGCCGGCCGACGATTCCTACTGGAACGTCGTAGAACAGGAGAAAACCCGGTCTTATTAACTCGTTCGGGAAGCTCATTAGGAGTGGTCGAAGGTAATGGGGGGGATGAAGGTTGATCCGAACTAAGCGGAAGAGGAGGTAGCTGGGGAACAAAACGAGGGGTGTGATCAGGATCACTAGGCGGGGATGACAGGGAAGGAGTTTCAAGAGGTGTAGCAGGAGCAAAGCGAAGAGATGAAGGTGATGCATGGTTTACATTCCGCCCGAGGCCACCCTAAGAAATCTCCGATTTCGCTTGGTAATCCGTCCAGAGCCAGCAACTTTGATCACATACTGATCCCAGGGCAGTACTTCGACAATGGTACCAATCTTATCCCATTTGCGGGGGTATTGCCCTCTTTGATTCTGAATGAAGACGCGGTCCCCACATTGTACAACACTTAGTGAACGAGTATGCTGCGCCAATAAAGCATCATTGCGGCCAGCGCTCAAGAGTAGGGCATTTTCCTTTGCTTGCCAAGCCTCTCGCCATGTGCGACGAATGTGACGATTAGTACAGGTAACGTGTCGATTAACAAATAAAAAGGCATCACAAAGAGGGTGACCAAACACAATTTCAGCAGGCGATAGATTACACTGAATGTCTGGTGTGTGACGCAATTGCAATAACGCACGCAAAAATGAATCATTATCCAGGTCGCCATTTGGACTTACATTCGTCATAAGCAACCTTTTAGTCGCCTTGACAGCAACCTCGGCCCTGCAATTGGATTACGGGAAATGAGTCGAGGAGACGCGGTGTTGGACATCCCAGGTTTAGAAAAAGCTCTTAGTAACCAAGGCAGTATTTTATTCGGGCCCTCCGTCGATAGAGATTTCCTCAGGAACTCCGAATGTGGCGAAGTAAGTCCGAATTGCGCGAATAAGTGCAGCTGCTCCGCTGATGTTTGAATTAGGCTGTGTGCCAAATACATCCGCCCACCCAGACAGGCGATCCCCAATTACCAGAAAACGGCGCCCATTAAATTCAAAAAAGTCAGCAAAAATTTTTTCAAAGGGTGTGGTAGGCGGGGTAGAACCCATTGGAGGAGGAGCTGCTTGGGAAGGAGCATTGCGATTACAATGTACACATGATGAGCGAACTGCTTGAATATCTTTGGTCATGCCTGGCCAAAAAACGGTTGCTCGAGCTCGACGTTCCATAGCTGACACTCCTTGGTGAGCAGAAAAATAGACAAAACTTTGCGCCTAAGCGATAAAGGTATCACAATGCGATCATAATATAAAACAATCATAACACATCATCATGCACAAAATAACCATCCCTAAATGGGAGATATGGGCGTACTGGAGCAGATCCGGAGTAGTCCGAAGGAAATCCTGATTGAATTGCTGGCAATAACTCCTTTAACGCAGCATCGGAATCGGTCTCATGAGCAAGTTCGGACCATTGAAGACAGAAGTTACGGGAAATGTCCTGCTCCACTGCAGCCAGAAGAGCTGTCTCTTCATGGTCAGGTGATGCACAGTCAGCAGATGCAATGGTGGCTAAATAGTCACAGGGAACAGGGTGACGTGACGTAGCATCGGCGGCTTGATTTGTCACGCCATGAAGCGGAATTGAGGCGGGAGTATGAGCCGCCACCGGCTTCGCGGAGGGATCGACGTAACTTTCATTGGGGGGGCCTGCCATGCAATGCAACGCGCGGTGGGGGCAAGGGTTGAAGGTAGAGCCGGCATATCTATCGAGAAGCTTATCGCGCATTCTATCATTATTTTCTGGGATGTAGGGAAAGGGAAGCTCCGTGAGAGGTGGAGGCACGGCGGAACGCTGAGGGCAAGAACAAGGTTCATTCGCAATACCTGGTGAAATAGGCCTACGTCCGTTAGTCAAGGAGCGAATAATGTTGATTGCGGGGACAACTGACTGCATTTCTCCTTGAGAAATATGGTGCTCACTCACAGCGGGAAAGTTGGGGGATACAACCCCTAGGTCATGTAGCGTATGTTGAGACAAGTAAAGCATATGAATGCCGGTATTGACGTAAATCATGGCACGGCATTTGATCGTAGAGCGGTCGGAGGTAGTCCTCTCTATGATGGCGTGGAAAGCTCCGGCAATGGAAACAACAGTGAGGTTAGCAGCAACCAGGTCCGCAGTCCGCAGATGTTGCGATCAAATCCACATTGCAAGAAGGCATCGAGCGACCACACGTTAGTTTAAGCACCAGTGTCAGCAATGCCTGTAACATTTCTGGCAACCTTAGCAGGTGCACCACTATGAGTGGCCCCATGTATAAATACATTGACTAATATTTCGGGGTGCCCTTGCATGGGCGAGCTGATCCACTTTCCTTCTTGAAAGACCTGATGAGAAGCAATGTTGCCCTGACAGTTCGTTGCCTCCAGGGATGAGGGTTTATACTTCTGTTCTGACGCGTTGACAGAGTGGACGACACTCAAGTGGGGCGTGACTGTGTTAGATGGCTGTACAGCTTGAAGGGAGGGACTTGCAACATGGCCGTTGCGGCGTTTCTGGCGTCGACGAGCCCAATAGCAGTTAAGGCACATGGAGTAAGGTTTAGTATTCCACCCAGTGGGCCCCTCCTTATACAAGCTGAATAGCTGGTGGCACCGAGGGCAGTGAGATTGTGTGGAATGATTCGTGAAAGTAAGAGGCAAGTTATATGCTGGAGCTAAAGAGCTGCCCTGAGCAGTGGCCCGGGAACTTCGTTTAAAGGTCGACACGGACGCAATATCAGTCGAAGGTACCGCGTTACGCGCTATTTCCTTGCTCTCCACCAAGGCGATTACAGTGTTAATGGGTCTGGTAAGGATATCTGCTGTCCCCAAAAGATCACGCCGAATGTCCTCGTCAACGATTCCGTTGAGTAAGGTGTCACGAATCATGTAATCTGTATAGTCAACGTTTAAGCCGCAAGAACAATCAGTCGAAAAAGAACACGTCCCGGCTTTCCCGCGTACCCTGGCTGCAAAAGCACGAAACTGCTCACCACGCATTTGGTGCATAGCCAATAGTTCAGATCGCAGTACACTAATAGCAACCGGGATAACAGCCAGACGCTGCATGGCAAGCAACAATTCTTGAACAGGTTTACTCACGATTTCAGCATCCGACTGTAGCAGGTTCTCGCCCAAAATTTTGGTGGCACATTGGAAAAGCTGGGAGGATGCAGATTCATGGGAAATTCATGAGCCTCGTCGAAAAGCTTCCCACCGTCGAGTAAATACGTTCTACTCTTCTAGACTGACGCCAATGTCAATGCTAGGTCGATCGAGGGTGGGGCAACGGCGGTCAGGAGTCATCTGGCTCGCAGTAGGAGGTGGCAATACAGCATGGCCATAGACGTGACTCTGTAGAACAGTGCAAGCGACGGCTTCTTGGAGGTCTTCCGTCTTGGATGCGCACCCAGGAAAAGCACAAGAGATGATCACCATGACTAGCTATCCTAGTTTAAACAAGTCTTAGCCTAGCGACTCAATAATCATGAAGAGACATCGCATTTTTCAGCTTAGCATGTATTAAGTGAAAAATGATTATTGAATCGCAACTGCAACAACAACGAGATGTAAACAACTCAGGCTACAGCATAGCTGCACTTGACTAAGCAAACGAACTCTACACAGCCTATCAACTGCCTTACCACCTAGAAACTAACAACTGCGCAGCAAACAACGAGACCAGTGTTGCCACTGCGGAAAATGCAAATAATATCAGATTTTGTACACCTTCAACATCAGATTTTTTACGCTACAGTTTTGTTACAAACTAAACACATTTCGCCTTAATATTCCTATAAGAACAGTAAAAAATAGTTAAGATGGTTCCATAACCCTGCAGGAGTTATATCTCAAGCAACAATTGGCATGTTCAATACAACTTGTGGGCATACAACACCTTAGCAATTCAATGACACATGACTAAAACAGGATTGCTTATAAGTTATGACTCTACAGCTTGGCTCTCACATAAAAAGACAAAAGACAGAGTGACCGCTGGTAAAATTAGCTTGCTCTTTTCTACAAATTTACAGCACTTAATCTTCTAACTCTATTAATGACTAACCCATATATTTTCTGCTCCATTCTGACCCTACAGGATTCAACTAGCAACATTGAAGTATTGGCTGATGCACATCTAAACAATTCGAAGTAACACCTCATTAAATTAGCCAGATATTATATACCTTGCTATCATTGAAATTTGCAAATTACGCTCACAATAAAAGGCGATTAACTTCAACAGCAAAATGCTCTTAATATCGCTGCAAATCTTTGCAGTAATTTGGTCATATTATAGAAATAACACTTTTAAATATTACAAGGCTTACAACAGTAAAAATTTCAATTAGAAAAGTGACATGGGCTAAATATACAGCCTGTAGTTAAAATCAATAGTCCAGCCGTTTAACAGCAGATAAAGGAAAACTTCACCAAAAATGAGAAGGTAGTCAGTTAGTCACCACCCACAACCTCACAACTATATACATACAAACCTGAGTGAAAAAGTTACCAAGTTATGCTTTCACTATAACTTCGTGCATTGCTGTGTAGGCTACACCGCTATTATTTGGTCAACTAATGCTAGCTAAGTGTTTTGTGACTCTGTGGCGCAAAAGATTGCCTTTTTTAGGCTGGCTAAGTGTAACTTTGCAGTACTTACACAGTGTCTTACAGGGATCATCTGACTTAGAAATCCAATCTTTCAACTGATCATCTTCCAACCACAACTCATTAAAAGCCTGGCTATATTCTATCTTTTGCCTTTTTTTGGGCTATCAACCATTTTAACCCTTAACTTAGCTGAAAAAGTATATGCTCAAGTTGACTTTCACTATTATGCTGGTACCAGCAGTGCTGTTCTAGTATACGAACTGCCAAAATATAACATTAAGATGGTGCTAAAGACAAGTTATTTTGTGATGGGCAATTTTCTTTTCAACCCAGAACTCAGATTGCGAATCGTTATGGGCATTGGGCAATTTTTGGTTTTTCTACCTATAACTCAGTTATGCATGAAGTGTTTTTTTTTTTTTTTTTTCGTTCCAGGAAAAGGAGCTTGATTAAGGAATTTGGTTGGAAAAACAGTCAGAGGCACTACACACACTTTCGAAAGCAGAAAAATAATCATAAGAAATTTTAAAATTTTTATTTTTAACTAACCTGTTTGAAAAAATGTTTCAACATCAGATTAGTAGGTCAAAACATCAGACATCAGAAATTTTGCCCAAAACATCAGATCTGATGTAAAAACATCAGGAGTGGTAACTATGAACGAGACACAAATGAATAGTCAAAGCATACACTGTGACGTAATAATAAGTACATTTCTGCACATACCGGTACCGGGTTTATGTGTACAGTACATCCTCGTTTATCCGGCCCTCGATTATCCGGCTCCTCGATTAACCGGTCGTGTGAGTTTGCTGCTGAAAGGCGAGAAAGCACTATCAAACAAACTTCCATCCTTTCGTTTTTCAGCAATAGTACTGATGAAAGTTAAACTGTTTAATAACTTATTTTGTTGAACTATGTGATTTTAAACTTTACCCAAATGTCTCTTTCGTTTAGCATTTAAATTGTTTTGTGGCTAAGCTTGTTCTCATACTAACTTCGTTTTTTTTCGTTCTTTTTTCTTAAGGTCTTTTCTTATCCAGCCAAATGCTTATCCGGTCAAGATTTTGGAAAAAGGTTGCCCGACATGACCGGATAATCGAGGATGTACTGTATTATGCATATTTGGGGATCCATGCCGGGTCTCTAAAATGTTTAAAAAAAAAACTTGAATTTGTGGATAATAGCCCTCATTCTACCCACATGTATGTAGTGTGCATTGTAATATAAAAAACAAGTGAGAAAATTTGTATTGTTTTTACCAAATCCACTGGTACTGTTTTGTGTTACCTATCGCAGCCATACTAGAACATCAGTATTTTCTGGGGTTATTGCGGTCCATTTGCCCTTTAAGGTATTACTAGTTTGGTAACTCTTTCTGTGATTTTAGTATGGAATCATTCCTGTGAATTGTTATGTATCGGAGAGTTTCTGCAATAGGCGTTGGGATTACCACAGTTAAGCAGGCTTGTCAAAATTTGTCGCTTGCAGCACTTCTTGTTTTTTGGCCACAAGCCGCCACTGGGTCCTACTACACACCGCAAAGGAAGACAAAGGATTTACCAAACACCGCAAAAGAACGACAAAGGACTTTAAATTGATCTACTAAACACCGCAGAGAACGACAAAAGACTTGGAGCCATACCATAACCAAAGAGTTTAAATTAGGGTTAGGTTAGGGCAAGTCCTTTGTCGTTCTTTGCGGTGTTTAGTAGGACCCCTACTACACCGTTCTAATAAGAAAAAATCACCATCGTATCGCGTCACAAACAGCTACCGCCCCGCCGTGCAGTTGATGATAACACAAAATTATAGCATAAAGCTCTCTGAGACTTCAATGCACCGGTACTGCTCATATTTACTGGTGTTGTGTTTCAATGTCGTTTAATGTTTGTTCGGTGTTGTCAAGCAAAAATATCCAGCGTTGAAAATTTTGACGAACAAGTGCGTTGATTCTCAAATCTTACTTGATGCACATTTTGTTCTTTCTTACCTGAATAAGCTCGGTTTTCAGACATTCAACTGAGTTTTCTACGATTTTTTGTTTATCTTGCAAGGTGGCATTTTGTTGCTCTTTGCTTAGCAATACCTTCTGTTTGTTTTGAACTTCAGCTTTCAGTTGATCAATTATCTTTGTGCAACTAAATCAAATCAAATCTTCATTATATTCGCCGTATTACGCCGAAGCGTGTAACGAGTGGCGGGGCCCATTTCTGCTACTTAGCGCCTGGGTAACACAGCTCCGAAGAAACGTCGCATTGGTGGCGAGTCGTTGGCGACACTGTGTCGATTTGACCGGCCCGGGAATCGAACCCTAAACCTCCCGCACCGATAGCAAGCGCTTAGCAACTGAGCTAACGGCCGGTTCTTGTGCAACGTAACGATATATAATTATAATCAATGTTTCAGCTATCACACCAAGAAAAGCACTTAAGTCAATTCTAACTCTCCAATTCCCATAAATCAATGCGTCTTTATCATCAAGGTCCCACAATACAAATTAAAAAACAAATGGTTGAAAACAGGATAAGAACTAGAATAGAAAAAGATTTAAACTGAAAGTTTTGCCTGAAAAATAATGGTCAGAAATTTATGAGGTTAAACAATTTTATTTAATTTTGTTCACGGTGATGAACACAAATGATCGCAAGAAACTTTTTGCACCAACCTTGTAAGTTCCTCCACTAGATTCAATTTTTCATGGTTATATGTTTTAATAAGCTGAATTTGACTGATTATTTGTTCTTCCAATAGCTTGATTTTATTTTTTAGATAGCTACTGTCACTGTCATATTTCGATTTCGTTTCCGCTAAATTAACCGACATTTTATTGGCCAAAGCTTCTAATTGTTCTTGCTGCATGAATAGTTCTGATCTTTCTTTGAACAAATTTTCTATATCCTTTTTTTGCTCCAAAATCAAAGCCTCATTGTGGCATAAATCATTTTCCAAAACCTTAATTCTTTCGTATTTTTTTTCCAGGCATAGCTGAACTGTCTGAATAACAGTAAATGATATTGAGTTAACGTTTAAGAAAAGATTTTTGCAAAATGCACAGTTTGCACACTCCGAATTCAAGGTCTGTGATTAAATGACGGTTCTTAAACCATCGCGCGAACAACGTCTGCTGTGGTAACACAACTTAATCTAATAAATCTTCATTATACTCGCGGTAATGTGGTATTTGGCCGAAGCGTGTAACGAGTGGCGGGGCCCATCTCCACGGCTTGGCGCGTGGGCTACACAGCTCCGAAGAACGTTATAGCGGTGGCGTGCCGTTGGCGACACTATGTCCAATCAGACCGACCAAAACATCTAACTACAGATTTTTATCAACGCTCAAAGCACTTGGTTCATCGTTAAGTTTCATGCCTGAGTATTAATTCGCGAACATGCACGCCGAAAGCTCTTCATATGCTGAAGGGAATAAAGCGAGTATAATATAGAATCAAATGAAGAAATGAACATGAACAGAATACGCTGTGCTGCAGCAATGCAGTAAAGCGAAAGTATGCAATGCAAGTTAGTGTCCAGATTAAATTATAAAGGTTCGTTGCGTCGAATATATAGTACCGTAAATAAAATCAGCTTACCAGTTTCGATTCTGTCAGTAGTTTTGCTTCCTTTTCTAGTTTGCCAATTTCCTTTTCCATTTTTTGCGCGGTTAGATTGATCTGAATATTCTCAGTCTTAAGTTGTCGATTTTCTTTTTCTAAATTAGTCATCTGAAAACCCAATTATGATCGTATAATCTTAGTTAAGTTAGTACATTTCGGGTCGATTTCTTCATTTCTGCTCAGATAAGTTTATTTTTAATGTAAGCAGAGGTTGCTTGGAAATGCTTTACTTTTAATCGATTTAATTACAACGCGGCATTGCTTTCATGGCGAAGTTAAGAACAAATCGTATGTTGTTGGTTTTGAGATGGTCAGTAATGTACTCGACCTCCTAACTGTCGACCTCGTATTAACCGTTATGTTGCGAGACTGATTCAAAACAAAGTGATGACGAATCTGATTACTGACCATTTTGCGTTCCGTGCATTTTAAAACAAATTTACCATTTCTTGTTTGTGATGCGCTATCTGGCATTTTCGATTTTTTATTAAATCTTCGTTTTCTGGTTGTTTAGCCATTGCTCGGTTACTTTTTCCATCAAGTTTTGAATTTGGATTTTTTGTATTGAAATTTGGATTTGAATTTGGATTTTTTGCATCTGAGTTTGATAGTTATAAACTTACGGTCTTTTCGAAATTGCCAATCTGATCTCTCTGAATTGCACTTTTTTTTTCTTCCTCCACCAACGATTTTTTTACTTCGGTTAAGGAATTGGTTTTGCGTTCAAGTTCTAATCTCAGCTGGTTCGATTCTTTCTGTAATTTCGAAATGTCAATTTCTTTTTTTTCTAGATCCAGAACAAGGTTGGAACAAATTGATGCTAAATTCGCAAGATTGTTTTCTTTATCGGTGATTTCCTTGCGAGCATCAATGAGTTTCAGCTCAGTTGAGCTGTGATATTCTTGGATAACTTTAAGCTTTTCATTGAGAGCAGTCATGCTCTCTCCATGATGTAATCTTTCCAACTCCAAATCATTTGTGTTTTTATCTAAAAGATTGCTGAGCTGCTTTTTTAGGTCGATGTTATTAAGAAGCAAAGTCTCATTACGTTTTCTCGCTTCGCTAATATCTGCATCCTTTAACTGCTCTCTAACTTTACTCTCCTGCATTGAAGTATTTACTTTCTCGGCTTCCCGTTTCAATAATTTATTGTTCTCCTTCAGAGCCTGTATAATCGCTATGTCTTGAGCTTTCTCCTGTTCTCGCAGTTCTTTTTCCTTAGCCAGGTTAAGTCTTTCAGTTTGCAACAATATTTTAGTGCTTTCGTTCTGCTTTTGCAGATTTTCTACTAGTTGGCATTTCTCTTCAAGCAGAGCGTTCAACGTTTTCTGTGAATCCAGCATTAGAACTGTATTTTCCTTAAGCT
This sequence comes from Trididemnum miniatum, assembly GCA_964006365.1. Lineage (NCBI taxonomy): Eukaryota > Metazoa > Chordata > Ascidiacea > Aplousobranchia > Didemnidae > Trididemnum > Trididemnum miniatum. Next base: position 9,171,824 of record OZ023234.1, on the reverse strand, counting down.
CTGTTATAACAAACTGCTTAGCTTCAGCTTCAATGCATAGACAGTCGATCTTTTTGGCTGCCTCGCGGAGTTCATCCTTTTTAAGTTCAAATGCAAGTTCCATTGCTTCAATCTGTTTTTGCTGCTCCGCGCTTTGGGCTGTTTTTACTTGCACCAAGTCTGCCAATTTCTTTTCTCGATCGGCTGCATTTTGCACGATTGCTGTTTTTTCCTGGTTTAACACAGCAACAGAATTTTGAGTAGTTTTGAGTCTGATTGCGAAATTTTCCAAGGCTTGACGCAGCTTTGTACACAATATTTCTTTTTCTATCAAGCATTGTTCAAATTGTTTGCATGTTTGGTTTAATTCATTTAAAGAGTTGCGATGTTCCATTTGTAAAGCATTAATTTGAGCCGTTTGCTCAGTGCATGTCCAAACCGATCTGTTGAAATCGACACGCAGAGAATTAAGCTTGCATTGAGATTCCTCAAATTGAGAGCGCCAGTATAATTTTTCCTTGGATAAGGCTTCAATTTTTTTTTCAATTTTCTCAAGCAATAAGAGATCTTGCTTCATACTGCCAACAGTGAGATTGGAAGAATCCTCTTGAATATGACCAAGTTCTTTTTGAACTTCATCCACCTTTTCCTTCAAAGTGCGCTCGCATTCTTTGTTTAGGGTTTTGACTACATTCAACTCACAACCAAGTTCATTTCTTTCCTGGCTCATTACTTGTGTATCTTTGTCAAATTTAAATTGCTCTGCACTGACTTTATCTTCAAAGGAGGCCAGTTTTCTGGATAGTTTTTCCTTTTCGAGAACAACCTTGGTAAAATCAGCCTCTGTCTCAAAGAGCTGAGTGTTGATCAGCTCAAAATCCGCCAAAGCTTGATCTTTTTCTTTACTGATTAACTCCTGATTTTCCTTCATCTTTTCTAAATTTGCACTCAATAGCTTCTCGTTCCTTTGCTTGCATTCTAATTCCTCAGTAAGTTCCCGGATCTTTCTATGCAACTTGCACTCCTTCATCAGCCACTTGTTTTTTGTCGTATTAAGTGATGCAATGAGATTAGTATTTTCTTGTTCGAAATCTTCTGGCATAGACCTATATTGTCTGTGATCGAGACGCATCCAAAGAACATGAACTTCGCAATTAACTTTGCCAGGTTCCTCAACGAGCAATTCTCTTTTCAGTGATCTTTCAATTTCCTCGTCACTTTTCTTTTGCACAAGGCTGATTGTTTGCTTCAACTCGTTATTGATAATGTTCGAATGACGCAAACTGAGTTGAGCAGAGCGACAGGCATCTGTTGTTTTTTTCAAAGCACTCGATAGTTTAGCGTGGCCTTGATTTATTTTAGAAGAAACGCTGACCAGGTCTTGAGGATAGTATTTTACGCTGTTCGTACTTTCGAAAGAAACTTTTGATATCCAATTATCGGTGGCAGATTTCTTGCTTGTACTGGGCTTTTGATCAAGCGACGATTGGGGGATTTGTCGCTTGATCACCATGTTTGATGTTTTCACATCAATTGTTTGATCAAGAGCAAGAATTGCCAAACCACTGTGTTTATCGTCATTCCAAGAGTTTGTTTCATCCACCTATTCAAGTAAAAAAGTTAAGCAAGCATACACTCAATTGTTTTATTGATGCAAGCAGAAAAGAGCACGAGACTTCTTATTTATTCGTCACACGCATTCTTGATTTTGGTTAAAGCCCGGTAATTAGCTAACTCACTCCTCGTGAAAAGCTGTTATCGCGAAAGCAGACTTGCAGTATTTTTTGGTAAACAAATTTGTGCATAATATTATTGATCAACGGCCTTTCCTGCATCTACTAATTTAAAAATAATGATCGTTTTGCTGAAGCAAGGCTTGATCACTATTTTCACATTAACCCTCTTACGCGAAATCACCCGGGCGTTTTTTAAAGTTCTTACCTGGTCAGCTACTCCATCATCTCGTCTTTTTTCCAGTTTATTTTTTAAAGTTGCTAGGACGTCGATTTGACGATCCTGCTGTTCGATCTCTTTGGATTGCAGATTGTTCATTTGCACGAGTTTGAATAACGTCAATGCTGAGGAGATTGTAATGTGCCATTAAAATCATATATAGCCTACAGTATTTACTTTGTTTATTTAAATAAATCTACTGATGATAACGTAAAAGCTAATATCAGTGATATCTGACTGATTTTGTCATTTAGCTGCAATTTTTAACAGCACTTTATTTTCAAGTTACATAAGGCGCCATTGTCAAGCAAGCTTCATCATAGTCCAGAAAAAGGAGGAATTCTCTGCATCATTCGTATAATGAGTTCGATTACTAAACTTCAACATTTCCGATAAAAAAATTATTTCAATTATTTTCTGAGTCGCTAAGATCATCCGATGATATTTTTGCTGCTTAGACTTGCTTTGCTTTGGAAACTCGCCAGAGCGTTTGTCTTAGTAAGTTTCATAGACGTCTGTGTACAAACAAAATCGACTTACCTTGTTCGAATGCAATAAAGTTTGTTACGACAAAAAGCAAAAGGGAAAGTAGTTTTTGTGAATTCAAAATGAAATGATAAAAAACTGCGTAGTAAATCAGAGTTTAAACAGCCGGTATATCATATTTATCTTTCTCTGACGTGAAAACACCAGCGGTTAGGGGTGTCCATATTTGGGCCATGTTGGAAAAGTTATGTTTAAACACCCTAATCCCGTGCGGTTAGCCGAAAACATGATTTTGCAAAACAAATTTTTGAAATCGGTTAATGTTGAGACCCTCCTCAAAGAGCCTAAAGTTTTGTACATGAAATCACGTTATTTAGGGGGCTCCCCCAAATTTAAAAAATTCAAATATTGGCCTAAAACTTCTTTCAATGTTACTCCGGTAGAGCACTTTTACGTTTATACTGACTAATGTAGTTATGCCGATGTGTGACGTCATTGATGACGTCATTTTTGTTAGGGGATATCCCATACCTTGAAATTTTTGATTATTTTATGCTACTGTTAATAATGATGCAATTTTGAACTACTATTTTACAGGAAAGAACGATATTACCCAATTAGCCATTTGCTTGGAAAGCTATGAATCATAGTTGGGCAAAAACAGAAATATAAATCTTCGTAAAGAACTAAAGAAGCAAAACAAAAAACAATATTAACAAGGCATATTCAAACAGCAAAAAAATCTGTCAGATAGGTTTATGCTATGCATGCAGCGTAATTAATATCGCAGAGGGCCAAAGGCAGTAAATAGTGAAGAAACCGCATCACATTGGCTTAGCAAGTACAGCTTTGGAAAAGCCTGGAAATTTTTGCCTGTGCTCTTCTACAGCTTGTAACGTGCTTGCACGCTGACGAGGATTGTCGGTCAGTATAGCGACATAGTCAGAATGAAGCTTTATCCCCCTTTTCTGAGGCATCATTTACAACTTTTACGGTCTTTACAATCGACTCCATTTCTTGGAAGGAGCTCGACATGTTCCAGGTGGTTGCAGGTTCGCTCAGCCGATCATAATCCATAGACAGAGCTTCGAATATAAACCAAAAATTTGGACCAACTAAATCAACAACAGTTGTGTTTTCATCACTTCTCTGTCGCAAAACTGGCTTTCCTCGTCGAAACTCTTCAGCGTGAGGCACCTAGCGGAGTTTATCAGCAATCACTCGTTTTGCTTTGTTGCTGGCACTGCCAAACAACGAATATATCACGCTTTCTTCCACAAAATACCATGCATAGCATGCATGCATGCCACGCTTTCTTCCACAAGCATGCATGCATCCACATGCATTCTCAAAGCGTCAACATGCATCCACATGCATGCATGGTATTTTGTGGAAAAAAGCGTGATATTTTCGTTGTTTGGCAGTGCCAGCAACAAAGCAAAACGAGTGATTGCTGATAAACTCCGCTAGGTGCCTCACGCTGAAGAGTTTCGACGAGGAAAGCCAGTTTTGCGACAGAGAAGTGATGAAAACACAACTGTTGTTGATTTAGTTGGTCCAAATTTTTGGTTTATATTCGAAGCTCTGTCTATGGATTATGATCGGCTGAGCGAACCTGCAACCACCTGGAACATGTCGAGCTCCTTCCAAGAAATGGAGTCGATTGTAAAGACCGTAAAAGTTGTAAATGATGCCTCAGAAAAGGGGGATAAAGCTTCATTCTGACTATGTCGCTATACTGACCGACAATCCTCGTCAGCGTGCAAGCACGTTACAAGCTGTAGAAGAGCACAGGCAAAAATTTCCAGGCTTTTCCAAAGCTGTACTTGCTAAGCCAATGTGATGCGGTTTCTTCACTATTTACTGCCTTTGGCCCTCTGCGATATTAATTACGCTGCATGCATAGCATAAACCTATCTGACAGATTTTTTTTGCTGTTTGAATATGCCTTGTTAATATTGTTTTTTGTTTTGCTTCTTTAGTTCTTTACGAAGATTTATATTTCTGTTTTTGCCCAACTATGATTCATAGCTTTCCAAGCAAATGGCTAATTGGGTAATATCGTTCTTTCCTGTAAAATAGTAGTTCAAAATTGCATCATTATTAACAGTAGCATAAAATAATCAAAAATTTCAAGGTATGGGATATCCCCTAACAAAAATGACGTCATCAATGACGTCACACATCGGCATAACTACATTAGTCAGTATAAACGTAAAAGTGCTCTACCGGAGTAACATTGAACGAAATTTTAGGCCAATATTTGAATTTTTTAAATTTGGGGGAGCCCCCTAAATAACGTGATTTCATGTACAAAACTTTAGGCTCTTTGAGGAGGGTCTCAACATTAACCGATTTCAAAAATTTGTTTTGCAAAATCATGTTTTCGGCTAACCGCACGGGATTAGGGTGTTTAAACATAACTTTTCCAACATGGCCCAAATATGGACACCCCTAACCAGCGGTGTTACAACGAGCTCGCTAAGAAATTCCGGCTCCCTGACTACCACTTTCACTTGGCAGAATGCCCTAAAGTTTTTTTTCCCAAATGCACAATAAGTGAACTTGCCAGCTTGTTAATTGCACTGTTTCTTTGATGCATACATAGCGTCAAACACGGAAAAAGTGAATACTAGGCTACTTAGCCCGTTTTTGGTTTGACGCGACTCAACACCGCATTGGAGCTTTATTTTGCTGCAGAGGCATGACGCTCTCTCCATTAGTCCACTTGGGCCAGCATCAGTTGTGGTGATATAGAGGCTAACCAGCCTTTTGTTAGATTGGGACCGAAAACATTCTTGCAGCAGCAATTGCAAAACTGTCAATGACGAGGCACATTATAAGTCAGGATACATTGTCGCCTCAGCTCTTTTATTAGCTTCCTCGTCGATAGAAAACGGTCGAGCTGCAAATACTTCTACTTCCGATTACAGTCTACAGATGATAGATGAGAGTATCAGCGTTAATCCGCAAATCAATTAGTTATCAATGTGAGAATACCGGTATAGTAAATGTTAACTCTAAAGTCTAAACGAAGCAAACGCATTCTTTATTCGAGGTACAGGTTGGTGTAGTGCTGACTACAGACGCCGCCAAAGGTTTGGAAGGTCTGGGGTTCAAAACGATTCTCGTCGATAAATATAAGTTTTATCGACGATTGTTTACTAGCAAACAAAATCGACTTACCTTGTTTGAATCCGATAAAATTTGTGACAACAAAAAGCAATGGGGGAAGTTGCTTTTTGTAGAATTCAAAATGAAACAATAAAAAGCTGCAAATTAAATTACAGTTTTTACTACCGGTGCGTCATATTAACAAAAAAGCAGTGGCGATAACGAGCACGCATAGGAATATTGGTCACTTGACTACCGGTAATGCTTTCAGAGGGCAAAATGCCGTAAAGTTTTTTTCCAACTCTACTGTACTACGAGTGAACTTGCCAGTTTGTTATCTACACTGTTTCTTTAATGCACAGCGTCAAGCAGGAAGCAGGGAATACCGGTGCTAATATGCTAATACTGGAAGCGTCTCTCGTTTATTATAAGCAGACTGGACACAAAAAGTAATGGAGAAATTCTGTGGTGAACCGCCGTAGGTTACTGATAAAACTGTAATTGTTCCCGCAAAAAATTTTCCGTCTCTTATTCTCATTCCGTTTCGAACAGTGAATTTGTGCAGTTGCATCTTAGCAAAACATGATTGAATGCGCTGACATAAACACATAAAAAATATCAAAACTAGAACTCGTACTCACCAAAGTGTTTGAGTGTACTTCAAAAGTATACGCAACAAAAGAAAACTTTCTTTATAGAGCTGTAAATAATATCGCAACTCGTAAAAAAATGTGAAAATTCACTCTTGATAGGAAATTTTTAACATTGTGACGTCAGACAGGATTGTGTGACTAAATAATAACTTTAACTATTTAATGTAGAAATAAGCGAAAGAGTTTGTTTAATAGCTTTATTGAAAAGTTTTTGAAATTTTGATAGATTTGTTTTACCAGGTCTCATCTGAATCATACATCTCGCAAAATTTTGTTCAACCACTGCACTGTTAAAAACAAAAAGCCTAACTGACAATAGTGTTGGATATGAATAAAAATATGAATAAAATAAAATAATGTTGGATATGTTGTTCATAGTGCAGTAGGGTGGGTGAAAAAAATTTTTTTTTGAAATCGAAAAAAGTGTAGTTCTCAAATCCTGGCAAATGGTCTAAAACTTCTTGAAAAGTTGGTTTTGGGGGGTTGCTCCCATTTTCCAGCCGGCTACCCCCCAAAATGTTATCGCAACTGTTGACGCCGGGGGTAATTCTCATATCTCGGTAACCACTGGTCGGAGAGTAATGGTATATGGCTCAAAATCTGCGAAAATACCAATGTTCTATCTGTGCTAAAAAGAAAGTTTTCTCTATTTTCACCACAAAAAAAGTTACTGCCGAAAACAAAAATTATGACCATTTATGATAAATTTTTCGGAAAATTCATTTTTGAGTTATCGTGTAAGAAGCACAGTCGCTGAATTTTGATCTGTGAAAGTCATTCCTCTCGTATAACCAACACTGTTTGTGATTTAATGCATTGATGAAGGGACGGATGGTGACATCCACTATTGCTGAAATAGGATGAGTAGTAACAATTGCCTCAAATCAGCAAGGACATAATAACCACAAAAGGAAGTCACTGAAATATGCGTAAAGCTAATTTAGTGATTTTATTAAATTGGTTTTAGTTCGATGCGAAATTGTTTTTAAATGAAACACGAAAAAAGTGTAACGTATAAAGGCTGGGTGGTGTCAAGACTGACTACACAACAAAACAATACAAGATGAAATAAATGGCTGCTCTTGGCAGCCAAACTTGCAGCTTCAAACAATTGGTGGAGATTGTTGCTGGAGGAATCAAAATTGGTTTATTCGTATTAAGCATTTGCTTCAATGTTCAGCGATGGTAAATCGAACAAGCGAATCAAACTGCTGTTCAGTGCATGGGGATACTCGTCATAATTTTGTAACTTACTTTCTTCAGCTACTAGTTTTCGATGTGCTAGCACTTTTGCCACTCCTACATTTCTTACACTTTCATTATCTTCTCCTAACATCATCACATAATCAGATAACCCATGGATCCAGATCCAGTAACTTTTTCAACTTAGTTCAAATGATTAAGAATTTTTCAAACAGACGTGTTGAAGAAATTACGGCGCTTTGAGTGAATAGTTATTTTGCACACCACGTATATATGCTTTGATTACGATGTTAGGGGATTATAATAAAAATGTAAGAAATGTAGGAGTGGCGAAAATGCTAGCACGCCGGAAACAAGTGGCTGAAGAAAGTGCAAATAACGATGAGTGCCCCCATGCACCGAGCAGCAGTTTGATTCGCTTGTTCGATTTACCATCGCTGAACTTGAAAGCAAACGCTTACTACGAATTAGCCAGTTTTGATTCTTACCAGCAAAAGCCTCCGGCAATTGCAAACCTTCACATACAGAAATAGATGTCTGGAGAAAACTCTGGTATTACCCGTTTATATGTCTTAGCACATGGCCAGTCTGTGGAGCAGCTCATCAAACTGGTTGCGGAAGCATCTGCACAAATTGAAAGATTTGATCGACAAGATGAGTCATTCGACAAAAAAAGCAAATCCCGCTAACTTACGAAAACATTTGACAGCAAAAAGCAGTTTAAAACAGTGTTTTAAAAAACCGTGTGACCTCTTTTGCAAGCCGGATGGCCAAAATTGATCTCACTGCAGTTGTTTTTGTTCTAAGCTATTTACTTTACCAAATAGGTGCACCACCACACCAAACTTCTGGAATTTGCCACAACTACCCCTATGAGGTTGACAGCATTTTTTGACTGCTAAAAACAACCATTTCATCTTGTATTGTATTATTTTACCGTGAAGTCAGTCTTGACACTACCCAGCCTTTATACGTTACACTTTTTTCGTGTTTTATTTAAAAACAATTTCGCATCGAACTAAAACCAATTTAATAAAATCACTAAATTAGCTTTACGCATATTTCAGTGACTTCCTTTTGTGGTTATTATGTCCTTGCTGATTTGAGGCAATTGTTACTACTCATCCTATTTCAGCAATAGTGGATGTCACCATCCGTCCCTTCATCAATGCATTAAATCACAAACAGTGTTGGTTATACGAGAGGAATGACTTTCACAGATCAAAATTCAGCGACTGTGCTTCTTACACGATAACTCAAAAATGAATTTTCCGAAAAATTTATCATAAATGGTCATAATTTTTGTTTTCGGCAGTAACTTTTTTTGTGGTGAAAATAGAGAAAACTTTCTTTTTAGCACAGATAGAACATTGGTATTTTCGCAGATTTTGAGCCATATACCATTACTCTCCGACCAGTGGTTACCGAGATGTAAGAATTACCCCCGACGTCAACAGTTTCGATAACATTTTGGGGGGTAGCCGGCTGGAAAATGGGAGCAACCCCCAAAACCAACTTTTCAAGAAGTTTTAGACCATTTGCCAGGATTTGAGAACTACACTTTTTTCGATTTCAAAAAAATTTTTTCACTCCACCCTAAATTAGTGCAGGGCTGTATAAGGCTAACGTATATTCTGGATTTGCCCAGTGGCATGGGCATTTGGGCATAGGCGTTCGAATTGGAGCAGGAAACCTATTGGTACATACCGGTACCTGAACAGCCTGGACCACCGGGCGGCTCCAAAAATATACTAGTGTACCAGTGTAGTTTTGGTTACAAACATCAAAGTTTTAAAAAATCGTAAACAGAAACCTCAAATCATGAACAGTCCGTACCAAGGCAGATTTGGGAGGAGGGGGTATGAGGGGGGTTCAACCCCCCAGGGCCGTCGATAGAAAATCCGTACCCCGGGGCAGAGATATGATGCGGGACTCCTAGGTACCAAAATATAATTCTCTAAAAAGGAAAAAGTCTTGACATCGCGCAGACGCAGCCTTAGGCAGCGTGCGAAGTAGCAAATTTTTACTCAGGGGGATGTTTTCGTCGACAATTTTGCTTGAATTCTGAACTCAAATGACAAGGCAATGTCGCGAAAATGGTATTTATTGTTCATGGGGCGATGCAGCGGCGTAGCAAGAAATTTTAAAACAGGGGGGGAGCATAATTTCACCATTTTTTTTCAAGCGTAGTTTTTTTTCAGCAGTGATAATTGAAGCAGATTAAAAAACAGAAAAACTTTAGGGGGTCTGGGAGTATGCTCTCCCGGGAAATTTTTGAAATATTACACGCTGTAATGGCTGTTTCAGTGCTCTTTGAACATTTTTCAGCCAAACTTTGTTTAAATTTTTTGACCCTAATTCTGAGTACTTCACCAAATATGGTGCATTTTGTTCGCTCATTTTCAATTGTGCGTGCTTTAGGCGTAAGGCCTACTGTTATCGAAGAGGTTCGAAATTATGGAATATTTGTATTTATCAAAAACATCGTTAAAAAAGGCTGGTGAGGTTAATACATTTCTTCATCCCATTCCTATCCCCCTGGCCCTGGATTTGCCCCTAGCCATAAGCAGCAAAAGTCATCAAAAGAGTCTTGCATATTTCAGTCACTTGGCACCATTCGTTTTTTTTTACTAAAAGGCAAAGTCGAAAGGAGAGAAGCCATGACACAATGCCCCCCTCTAAATACGCTCTTGGGACGATGTAATTCGTCATTGACCAAATTAAAACGGTGGTGGAGGGCTACAGCGTGTTTGCATACCAGCATGATGAACGAAAATTATCAACGGTAGAATTTCGAAAGCTTTATTAGCTTTGTTTTAGGCAGGTTTTTGTTTTATAAATGAAGCAAGGGGTTTGAGGCAGTGGCGCGGGAACGTTTTTTAGACAGGGGGGGCTCAAAATAGTAAGATCGTGTCAACGTCTGGGGGGCGAAGCCCCCCAGACCCCCCTTTTTCGAACGCACGTTTTTAAGAGCAGGACACTCAGCAGACCTATTTTGATAGACATCAATTGCATGCCGCTCAAGTGACCGGAATTTTTTCAGGATAATCTTTCATCATGGAAAACAAGATTGCTTACTACCATTAGGCTTTTCTAACCATGCTCGAATTACTACTCATGTATTTGTAAAATGCAAATACCTCAATCACAAAACCAAAAAGTAGGCAAACAAAATTTGCCCGATCTAACTTTTGCTTTGCTGATCAGAGTTACATGCAACAAACAATGCCCCATTGAGGTTTAAAAATAACAAAAAACACACAATCAAAATAAAGCACTGAACCATTTTTTAACATAATGAGATGTGTAGATATAGGTATTTAGGTAGGCGTACTAGCTCAATTTTAGTAACAATCATCGGCAGTGCTCGAGTTGTGAAAACACTTATGGGGGTGGTAGGCTACAACTTTTCATGCAGACCTAAAAAGAGATGGTTATTATAGTTGTAAAGGAACGGTTTACGCTAAAATGTTTTATGGGGGGATGGTGTTGTTTTCAGGGGGGATGGCATCCCCCTCAAATCGAGTAGCCTACTGATCATCGGTGCCAGTTTAGTAGTGATTTAGCCGCTTCATTGGGTTGGTAGAAAAAATTCAAAACCATTAAAAAACTCAACCAGAAGAGAACTTGCACCAGCTCATATAAGCTTAATTAGGGGTGCCCAACCAGTCGATCGCGATGTACCGGTCTATCTTTGGATGCTTGGCTGTCGATCGCGGGTCAATTTGGCATGTACACAAATCAGGTTGGCCACCAACATTTCCAGTTCATGTAACGCGTCCGGGCCGTGAAGACCTTTTTTTTAGCTTTTCACAAAAATTTTGGTGGAATTCGGAACATCTGAAGGATTGAGGACCGTTTTTTGCTCTTCACCGCATTTTCGTTTACGATTTACGTAATTCCCATGATCAGTAGCGACTTTCATTCGAGCATTCAGAGTAGTTTGGCGTAAAGTGTTTGGCAGCTACAAGAATTGACAGCCATTATACTTTTACTGGGCCATCGTCCATGACTGCTGTAAAGGTTTGCAAACGCTGATATAAAACACGGTTAAAAATGAACTTCAAGCATTGAAAATTTTACCAAATTTTACGTTGACCAAGTGAATAATAACTGACTGATTTTTAAAAGAATAGTGATTCTTCGTTGGTTAAAAGCACTTTAAAAAATATTTGCTTCATTACGTATGTACGTTGCGAGCATTAATCACGTCGCACTCAGTGCATAATTGTTTTAATTGTCAGGGGGGGCTCAAATGGTTCAGGGGGGGCTAAAAAAAGTTCAGGGGGGGCTTGAGCCCCCCCTGGCACCCCACTTTCCGCGCCTATGGTTTGAGGGGAGAGTAGCAAGCTACCCCAGCGTAGTCCGGGGCGGAGCCCTAGAAGGTATAGGCTAGCATTTTCTTAATTCATACTCTCAATCTCAAACATGATCTGAAAAAAGTTGGGAAACCGCCAGTGGCGTCACTAAGGGGGGGGGGGGGGGGGCGGCCCGCTCCGGGTGTCACCATGTTGGGGTGACACCATTTTACGATGAAAACAGTTTAAAATTGCTACTAAAAACGTTTGAAGATGTTGTTGCAAGCGTCAACGTAAGCTTCAGGCGTTTAAAAGCATAAAAGCCTTCGGAGCCAAAAGCGACTTTTTTGCTTTGCAATTATAGGCCTCATTCAATTGCTATCATTCATCGCATTGTTTGCAAGAAGCTCACGAAGAAATGTGTGGAAGCTTTTATCCTTTTATCGACGCTTTTATCTGTGATAGGAAATGGATGGCTGAAACGCACATTTTGGGTGAAAACTTTTTATTTATGTGAAGTCTCGATCTCGATGATCCACTCAGAAGTAGGGTCAAAAAATTTAAACAAAATTTGCCTGAATGAAAATTATTCAAAAAGCACTAAAATAGCCATTACAGCATGTAAATTTTCAAAATTTTTCCGGGGAAGCATGCCCCGAACCCTCCTAGAACTTTTCTTGCTTCTCAATCTGCTTCAAATTTGTTCTGCCAAAAAAAAATACACTTGAAAAATATGTAGAAATTATGCCCCCCACCCCCTTTTAAAATTTCTCGCTACGCCACTGCCATGGTAGCCTACATTAACTTGGAGGGTACATTAAGTGGAAAATTCCGGTAAGCAGTCGAATCGCATATAGAAGTAGTAATGTTTAAAATTGAAGCGTGTATGCCTGCATTTGCAGCGAATACAAACTCATAGTTATCAATCATTCATGTAGGTCAAAACTACGTTGTGAGAAAGTTCCATACGATAGTAAAAGAATATAGTAAATCACTTTGATATGCCGCGGGAGGTAGATAAATTAAAAAAAAACTGTGGTTTTCAGCAAAGAAAACTTCAAAAGGCAAGGGAGGAAGCTTTGAAAGAATATGAAGGGTCAATGCTTCGCTTTGTTGAGCTGGAGGAAAATCTCAGCTGCCAGACGATGAAGCCGGTATTTTTGAAAGCGACAACACAAAGGACGTTTTTTGGGTCCAACCCAGCCCACAAACATGCTTATATAGATCGATGTAATTTAGTACCAAATGCTTAGCTATGATTACATAGCCTAGGCTATTTTGTTTAACTACTAGGTTACATCCAGTGACGTAGCCATGGGGAAGAGGTTGGGGGTTACAACCCCCCCTATTGAGCCTCAAATGACGTCATACATAATCGAAACTGTGCGAACAAAATGCATCATTGGTAAAGCACCCAAAGTTAGGGGCCAAAAATATGACAAACTTTCCTTAAAAATTGTTCAAAAAGCACTAAAATGGCCATTGCAGTATGCAAATTTTCAAAAATTTTCCGGGGGAGCATGCCCCCAGACCCCCCTAGAGTCGTTTTTGGCACTTAAGTTGCTTAAAATTATCTCTGCCGGAAAAAATACGCTTGAAAAAAGTGACAAAAATTAATGCCCCTCCCTTAAAAAATTTCTGAATGCGCCCCTGACATGAAGCATTTTCAAAAGGTTTACTTACGCTCGTTTCCGAGTTTAAACGTCTTTGCATTTAGTTAACATTCAACCTAATTCAAAATTTTCAAAATTACATGTACCCCACCAAAATTTTCTGGATCCGCTCCTGTATACAAATGTGATGTCATTCTCAACCCCCCCCCACCCATTGCAAAATCCTGGTTACGCTAGTGGCTACATCTATACCTTCATAACATGTAAAAAAAGCTAATTTATGTTTATTTATTTCTTTTTGTGTTTAATGTTTATGAAAACAAATCATCTGTGTGATCTGATATGAAGCTATTTGGGCTAACTATCCAGTGAGTAAAACACGAAGTACCGTTATCTCTGTCGAAAAAAATAGCCGATGGTATAAGCCAAACACTTTTTTGAGGCGTCGATTATTTTTTTTTCTCGCTTGTGGTCCAATCCCACTTATTCGATATACGAGCAGAGGTGGACAAACTAGTCAAAAAATCTACTTAAGTAAAGGTATTGCTACTTACTCAAAAATGGCGGTCAAGTAGAAGTAGAAGTATGGCGAAGCATTTCTACTTAAGTAAAAGTAGGAAAGTAGTCAAAATTAATTTTAATTCTACTCAAGTAATGAAAGTAGTTTCGGGTTTCACGTGTTTGTTTATTATTCGAAGATTTGCAGTTGTAACGCTTACAATCAGTGTTCAAGTAAAGCAAGGGTATTCATAAAATCGTATTTTTATTGTTTGCCTTCATTACAGAGACTGTAATTACAAATTAACAGATTTCAGTTTCGCGTCCTGTCCGAACATGTTTTCGATAAGCAAAGTTGCCTAATAACTGTAGACAAAAAACAAAAAAAAATTCAAATCGTGGTCAAATCACTAAAAAGGAATGGCTAGATATCTACTTCTTCTTGGCATAAAATTTATTACTACTCAAGTAGCGTTACTCCAAAAAAATTTTACTTGAAGTAAAAGCAGAAGTATCAAAAATGAAAAATACTTAAGTAACTCGCTCGTTACTGAAAATACTACTTAAAGTAGTCTACTTAAGTAGTACTACTTCGTTACTGACCAACTCTGTATACGAGTCATAAGGGTCCGTCTTACAGCAAGAGAGAACTCGATAGAAATTGAAACTGCAGATGTTGGTGAAACGAAGGTCTATTTTTGGTCAGAGTCGTTTTTTAGTTTGTTCGTTTATTTCAATGTTTTCGCTATGAGATTTGCCTGGCGGTGTAGCGCCGAAGTGTGTAATGAATTGCAAGGTGTATTTTGGCGGCATGGATTTTGAGTAACAGCCGGAGTGATAGGGATTTGGAACGTGAAGTTATGGTTCCCAGGTTAATTATATCGAATAGAATGTGGCCGGTGGCCCGGCTCGCCACCGTTGGCTCGTTTTTTTATGGGTTTAATGCGGTGTGTCCTGAGGTAAATTTGTCTATAACAAAACACAGCTTTTTTCAATTCGCCCCAACTCCGAGTTCTTAATGTCTATCTTGCAATACAAAATTCTTTCTGCAAAATGGCTTATGCCCTCCACTGGCCTCCAGCCTTAAGCGTTGAATAGTTTATTGCTTTTGCAAGACTGGTGAAACCATAAGGATCCGCCCCGGGTGTCACCATTCCTAGCGACGCCACTGGGAACCGCTGCTTTAACATGTTCTTAGTGGTTTCACTAACGCTTATAATAAACTGCTGACGTGTTATAATGTTGATATAAAAAACATTTAATTTCTTACCGTACTTATGACAGGGTGGGGACGTTTTGGCATCCCCCCAGGACAAATTTTCTTTCTTTGCTGGGGGAACGAAAATGTGTACTGAGGGAGACATGTCCCCCCATCTTACCCCCTACTTTGCACACTGGACGTAGGTCTTAACTTAGCCAAGACGTAATTTCTTCGCGTGTGTCCCTAAAGAAAAAAATTTTAAGGGCGGGGCCCCTCGACGGGCCCCTCAAAACATGACGGGCCCCGGTGCTTTGTACCCCCCTGACCCCCCATTTCCCCGAAATAATTTTATAAGTTTGAACTAAGAAAGCCCAAGCCCTGCAATCGTCAAAACACAGCATAGTAGACTACGCAGTAGTAGTGCATTTCTTCATACTAATTGGAGAAGCAAAAAAAAAAAAAAAAACGTCTACACGTGTTCAGATGTCCTGTATGCTAGTGAAAACATCGGTGAGGAGCCACAAAAAGGTCTACACGTTTTCAGATGTCTTATATAGGCCTACCAGTGAAAATATCAGTCTACTAAATCAAAGTTCTGCTGCGAAAACCGGTGTTCTGCAAAAACGAAAGTCTTCACCGTTAGGAGTGAAATTCCGGTACTTTCTTTGAAGAGTTTTAGGCGTTGGTCCTTACTATCAAACCAAATTTGTCCCACTACTTTTTGAAACCAAACTCAGTCCATGGTTATATCAACCACAAAATAAGTTGATATAAACATATCACGTTGATTTGCTAAACCAGCACAGATAAGCGAGTGCATCACGTCAACTTATTAAATCAGCCCAAGAAGGCAGTCAACAAGCGCAAATTAACCTGATATAATTATACAGTATAATGTGATTTATCAACTTTTTCTTGGTAAATTATGGCCTATTCTTTCCGATTTTTTGAGCCAAAGCCTCTTTTCAGTTTTATGGAAAAATAGCCTGGATCCTTTTGCTGAACCGTTTTTCGGTGACTAAAGAGCTGCTTTTTGCTCAGCTGCAGCGGCATTCAAGGGTAGAGAACATGGTTGCCAGATTGAATTATTTTATTTTTAAGTCCAAATTCGCGAAATTTGGACCTTTGTGAACTTGTTTGGACCGAAAAAAAGTTATTTGGACCTTTGGACTAATTTGAAGAAAAGTTTGGACATTTTAAAAGTTTTTTGAAAAAAGTGAACCTACGTATTGTAATTTTGTATTACGCATTTACAGACAATAAATGGAAAAAATGGGACACCTGCGAACGTGGTGATATTTTTTCTGCTCATCACTTGATTTTGGGCGGTGAGTTGGCCTTTCTTGTAATCAATTTGGACGATTGAAAATTTGGACCCAATTTGGACTATTTTTGGGTTAATTTTGAACTTTTTTCCTGTCGATTATCTGGCAACCCTGGTAGAGCAGCTGTGGCTGCTGGCTGTTTACTTCAATTACTTGTGTAGCGTTGCGACTTGCGAGTGTACTGTGTATGGTGTGTTAGATCAGCTGGCAAGACAGAAAGGGAAAGGGCGAGAAACTGTTTCCTTTGTATGAATCGGCAAGCTCGTTCGGTGAGAGTTAGGGTATGAGTAGGGTTAGTAGTAGTAATTTTGTTATTGCAGCTAACGTCGTTTAAGTGAACGACCCTGAAGCGGGAGAAATTATGGGTAAAAACATTATCCGTGAAACCTACTGTAGGCTATACTGCTGTATTGGTATTTAAAGAACTGGAAATTTAACAGTTTAAGCCCTGACCCTAGATGAAGGTTTCATTTTAAGTGAATTGCCTGCGCATAGTAAAAGATTTGCGGTATTGATAACTAACCTAGCGATCTGGCGATTGTGTACCCAGTTTGGTACATGGGTAGACTTCAGTACCCCTATATGCTCAGTGCTTGTGCCGTGTGTGTTCCAAGATGCCATACAGCATATCGGTAGTATAGACATGTAGACTAGCAGATAAGAGTAGCAGAGTGGTCCATGCTTCAACCCCTGTAAACTAGATGGAGTGCCTACCGGTACCCTGTACCTACCAGTACTCTGCACTACTTGTCAGTTTCACATTACACTTCAAATTTTTTGCCATGTCACTGTGACAGGCAGACTGGTGTGGCAGTGTGGTACCAGCAAGTATTTACTATACCGGTATCTGAGCTACTGGTATTGGGTCTGGCACAACATATCATGAGTATGGCACTAGATTTTTAATCACATTAGTATATACTTTTAGATCTCACGCTGCACAATAGCTTTAGTATTTGATGAAATACAATGAGTGCCAGTGCTTCTCTTTCTCATCGAACCAAACCACGAAGACACTGTGCTTTGCAAGAAAGCTTGGTGAAGGAGATTGGCGTCGGACAGAAAAATAAGTAAGTGCATTTATATTGACCACCACCACGTTTCTTTTTATGGGAATCAGTACCAGTATTGTAAGTTACTGTATGCTGATTATTTTATTATTTTTGCCTTACTGTTCTGTCCTCTGCCAAATTATAGGTGTGTACTGGTACTCTTTACAATACCCTAGTTTGTTTGCGGTAAATTTCTGATGTTGGTTGGCCATTGCAAACTTGTTGTGGTGTGTGTATGCACTGTATAATACAGTGGTTAGATGGTTCCGAGTCATGATCAAAGTAAAGACATTAAATCCAAGATTTTGATCTTGTTTGCAGTGTACGTATATGGAACTGGTATTGTTCACACCTAACAAGTTTTATGTGTTGTCTTTTATTGATTGCAGTTGTTATTGTCACATGTGTCATATGCCTGTAGTGCATAAGGTTTTATGAATGCACTGGTAATGTTATTCAATTCATTCAATTTTCATGGAATTTAAGCTCATATTTGCTTTAAGTCTTTGCAAATCCAACTTTTGCTTTAATATCAAACGTCTTAGCTAGTTGAAACTGAATTATTCATTCATTTTTGCTTCAATTTTTTAGTCTGTTCAGAAAGACTTTGAAGCGATATACAAGTGTGATTGTGATTGCTATTTATGTAAGCAAGAGAAATGATGCTCTAATACTGTAATATTTGTCAGATGTAGAAACCAACTTGTTGTAAGGTTATTTTGTAAACAAAAATCTAATTTTGTGCAAAAATGCATTTAAGTGCTTAGTATGTACACATACACTAGTGCACTTTGTTTGTAAATACTTGATACCTGCCAACTATTTTCTGGCTTCATATTTAAATCGAAAAACCCTTTGTTTGCTTTGAATTTTCGTAAGGAATAATTTTCATCTCATATCAGTAATGAGAAATTTACAATAATTTACTGTGGCTTGCTTTATTAATGAATAACTTAGTATAAATACACAAGCCATTTCCTTGTCAAGCAGAGAAAGCACACAACAATAAAACAGTCAGTTGGTTATGAGCACTAAGGAGAGCTACCATAATATTAAAGCTAAGCAGATACATTCTGTGCGTTAAGATGTTACTAAATGTATTTGTAAGACAAGTAAGAATTTGGTATTAGCATTGATTGAAGCATTGTTTTAATTGAAGCTAATTGAATGCTAATTGAAGCATTGTTTTAACAGCCCTACTAATAGTATTTTTTGTAAAAACATTTTTGTGTGGTTTTAGTGGAAGTTACATATCCCATGTTTCTGTGATTAAGAACAAGTTCATGCAGCCTTCAGATCTCGGCATGTCAGGTGATGCAAGAATAAACGGAAATAATGATATCTTAATGAGGAAAGAGAAGTTTTCCTCTGCAAAAAAGGTATATATTTGCTAGCAAGGCATTTACCCAATAAATATACATTTATTGCATTATCCTATATGCAGTAACAAAATACAACCTGAACTGTGATCCATTTTATTTTAGTAGCAGCATGCGATTACAATAATATTTAATTGCTTAGCCTAGTAATTCCACTCAGTTTTGTAAACTTTTTTTAAGAACCTCACCTAAAGAATTTAAATGGAAAAAACAAACTGCTGTGTTTTTTCGTTTCGTTTTGCTGTTTGTTTTGTGATATGTTATTGTTTGCTGGTGATATTTCAGCATACCTGTGTTTACTATGTTTTTGTTTAAGATTTTCGAAAATTTGGAGTCGGTTCCAGTGAAGCATGCTGCTCCTGCGATTCAAGAAAAAAGCAGCGGAAGACATACGAATTCTCCCACAAGTCCTAATCAAAGATTTTACAATTCAAATGAAGACACAACTAATACATTTGATAATGTAAACTCATCCAGTCGGGAGTTAAGAGGAAGACATAGGAGCTCACGTGACAATAAAATGTCTTCTAGAGGTGAGAATTTATGTTGCGTTACTGTAAGTTATTTTTTTCAGACTTGCCATAGCATGCAGTACCAGTACTTTGCATGTGTTGCACACTAGCTTAAATTGTCATTTTATTTAGGGTTTGCGGCTGATGCCCTTTCATCCCCTTCATATGATCAAAGCGATGCAAATGAACAGAATCACTCACCGTCTCAAAAAAGACATGCTACTGATGACAATAAATGTAGTTGCATTTACTAGTTCAAATATTTTGTGCTCTTCAAAATATTTTGCTGCGATTAAGTAATGAATAGGACGAACGTTTTCAGAGATTGTACCAGTTATGAGCCTTTTTATCCTTGTTTCGGTGCGCTATTAGTAAGCAATATCGTGCAGTCGAAATCAGTAAAGTTATTAATTTATTGGAAGATTACTTATGTGCGCACCCAGCATATTTCAAAAGGGAGGAGGGGAAAGGGGGTTCTAAAAAAGAGCAGCGATTCCGCTCTGATAACAATGTCGCTTACCACTACACCAACCAGCCGGTTTTGCTTCAATATGATGTGGGGCAAATTCTATCGCATCTGTTTTGAAATAACAGCACGTACTGTACTTGCACAATTTGGACACTTCACTTTAAAAACAAGGGTTCGGTTTCAAAATGGGGAGGGGTTCGACCCCCCCACCCTGGGTGCGCCACCGAGGTTACTGCTTAATGGTATATACAAGCATTCATCGTTTCATTGATAAGTATGTAATTAACTTGTCAAAAATTAGACTTATTTTAACATATCGTTGCTGTTGTGTGATTTAATCAGTGTGTTAAATGTGTCAATGGTTTTAAAGCAATAATGAAAAGATGATAATTAGTTTCTTCTTTAGGTCGACACATTAGCGAAATTATTTCCACTTTTGAAAAGCGTTCTCGGTCGAGTGATCGTGCTGAAGTTGTTCGTCACTCGAACAAATCGAAAGCACAAAGTCCCGTCAAAACTTCTGCTCCTTCTGCTTTCCGCCGACCTCCAACTCCTGGTGCTGAATTAACTAAACGCCCTAGTTCAATGGTGCTGCCTGATCATGATTCCGCCTCTGCTTACATCCAGAAATACCTGGAGGCAGTTGCTGTTGACAGTAACAAGTTTTTGCATGGTCGAAAAACTTCATCTGATGGTGTTCTTCCCCCTCCTCCACCAGCTCACGTGCAAATGAGTGATGTTGGAGATAGTGGTGCTTTCAATTCAACCTCGGAATATTTTGCATCCAAACCTCCTCTACCGCTGTATATGGGTAACCAGTTCAATGTCGAAGAAAAAGCGGAGAAACCAAACTATGTAGACTCTCCTTCTCATCAAATGCATTCCTCATTGGCGAGATCTTCTAGCTCAAGTACTGAAAACAGTCACAGTAGCGTTTCTACAAGCGGTGCCTACCATTTTGCCTCCGGTAATGTAAATGACTTATATAACCAATCTCACCAAACTTCAGTGGAAGAAACGTCGCAGAATGATGAGCCAATTATAGCATCACCAGACGTTCCTAGTCTGGAAGAAAAACTAATACAGTCCGGACATTATCAAACACCAAAATCTCATTCCAAACGCTCAAGGTTTGACAACGAAGCCCCTTCTTCAGAAATGGTTGATCATGCTAACAAAAGCAATGGATTTTTTTCTCCAAATGAGGCTAGTCACTCTGATGATGAAGTTAATCTGTATGATGTACTAAATGAAGAAACAGTGAATTATTCCGATGATGCTGACTTCATTCGCCATTCCTCAGATTTAGAGTCTGATGAAGATGGACCTACAAGTTATGAGGTGTGTATTTTAAGGTACAGTTTTGTTGGAGTTTAACTGATATAACCTTATCGCAATTTTTGACATGCTTCTGGATGCTCAGTGGAAGGAGATTATAGAGGATAAAGTGAGGTGCTTGATCTTGATGTTGTAGTAGTTTTGTTGGCAACTGAGTCTAACTTTTTAAGTTGTTGGTTTGGAGGAGAGATGCTACAAAACTACCAAGTTTTACATTATTTAACTTCGGTAACTTAATGTTTAACGAAGAATTGTTTGTCCATGGCGTTGAGGTTAGATGACCAAAACAGAAATTATCGCTGTCAAAGAGCTTTCGTTTGCATTGTCTACATCTAAGCGAACATGTAGTCTGCTTTCATCTCTTTAAGTTTATGATGATAGATTTTGCATATTACTGTGTAGCTATAGTTATTATTAAGATTATGCAATGTTGCATTTTGTTTTGATCAATCGTCCACTATTTTTTGTGGGTACGGCTTGTAAGAGTAGTTTAGTATACCAGTTGTATAACCTAATTGCACCTGTTTATTTGTTAAGTTTTAAGTACGTTTACGCTAGACTTCATCCACTTTTGCGACTTTGTCCGATCAGTGGAAGGCTTATACTATAAGTGTTATAGTATATGTGAAAAGCATTTGCATTATTTTTCTCGAGATATTTAGTGTGTTTTTGTATGAATTACTGTTACTTTTCATGAAGAATTGTTGTGAGGTTTGTGGAGTTTTCGCATTTAATTTTGTGAGCATTTTTTTTACTTTTAATCAATAATTTTTTTCATTGCCACCATCTGCACTTTCAGATAAATGCGGAGCAGGAGTACACCGAACACTTTATTGATGAAGGTATAGCTGGAGACGAAAAAGAGCAAGCGTTACTTGAAGGTAACTAGTTTGAAACGATTTCATTTTTAACAAACGTTTTTTCAGTCAAATTTTAAGTATGCTTCCATTGGTTGAGGTTTCTTTAACTACGCAGTTGATTGATCAAAAAGTCAAGTTACTCTATCTTGAAGTTAATCTTTTTCTGAAACCAAGTAAAAGGCATTGTTTTTAAAACTGTTTTTTTGCTGACTGTGACGTGTTTTGAAAACGTGCATTAAACTTTAGGCATTGAATACTTAATGTAATTTTGGGACAAAATTAATTGTTTTAAAAAGCAATGTGAAAATTGTGCTTCAGATCGGGAATCAATAACAGAAGGCGACGATAAAAACCTTTACTACTACGAAATAGAAGGTTTGACCGACGAACCAGTAATTGTTGAAGATATTTATGAACCTCATCTATCTACTCGTGTGTCGTTTTCCACTGATCCAATACAGGTGAAATCAAAATCTGATAATGACTAGTTCGGCTTTATCTAATAATAGCTGCAAAATCGCCCCGCGTGTTTTATTTTATTGAGTTTTGCGCATGAATCGATTGTTATGCTTTAAGTATAGAACTAGCTTTTAATTCCAGCAAAAAGTCGAAGTCATATTTTGCGGAAAAATCTTGCAGACTTACTGGCGTTTGATTTTGACAATAATTTAAAAGAATTTTTTCAAGGCAGTTTGTAATGAAATTATTTGTCACAGATTATTTTTTTTTATCTAAAAGACAAAAACGTTTGCATTATAATTTTTTTGTTTCTACCAAAGAAAAGACACGTCATATAGAATAGGCCTAGTCAAAGCCCATTAAGTTGTTTCTTGCCTAGTCAAAACATTTTTATCCAATTTTCTTGTGTTTTATCTGTATATATCAGTCTAGCCGATATTGGTGCACTGCGCTGCAAAAATACATCCCTTTTTTAACATCGTTCTAATATGCATTATTTTAAAACAATATCATACTAGTTAGAAGTTTTGCGATACTAAAAAGTATTTCAATGTTAGGCAGCAAAAATCTATTAAACTATTACAATTTTGTGCTACATACCTTGCACTGCTGATGATGACAGCTGAATCAAAGTTGTCAAAACATTGAGTTCGTAGGAAAATTGACGTTAATGCTTTCAATTTGTAGTTTCACAGTTGCAAAGTCTTTTAATTACTCTTATTGATATACGACATCGTAATTACAGAAATATGCTCTCGGCTTTACCAGAGGGATTACGTCGCGTTAGGTCATTAATTAAAGCAGATTGAGTATATAAGTTCATTCTTGTGTACTTATTTAACTTTAATATAGGGCACAATTTGATGAAACCGCACGCTTAAGTTTTTGGATACAGCTAATGTGTAATTAGCAAAGTTCTACAATTGGTGTTAACGAATCTATCACGTTGCAATTTGCCGATTGTCCAGCCTGCGAAGTGTAACGTGCGCTAGGTAAACGTGTTTTGAATCATTAGTTGAAATTGTAATTGTTTTTTTTTTATCGCTAGTGGTGCACCAAGCTATTCACTTTCTTGCAATATATGCAATGGCATCAATTTTCATTTATTAAGAAGTGCCTGCGCTGCTGCCACAGTTCGAAGTTGTAGAAGCACACAGTATAAAGTGGTAGTATACAAAACGAATTAGAAGGTTAAGTGATTGCGGGTTGTCTCTACTTCAATTTTAGTGGCCTCCATAAAGCTAAAAGCACAGCAACCGCCTAAGAACGAATTCGTTTGCATTGTAGTGTTTAACTTGTTGAATTATTGGTTTTTTAGATAGTAAGGATAAACCATTGTTTGAGTTAATGATTTATCAGCATTTCAACCTAGATAACGATCTAGAAGGATTTTTATTTTGGTATTAGAAACGTCAATATCAGATTAAGATATTTTCATTATATCTGTCCACTTTAAACTGTGTGGGCGATAATACAATTTGGTCGTACATGTTATGTTTGGTATTCCTTACTTTAAATTGGAATTCAATCAAAGTTCACCGTGCACTAAAATTATTTAGCATATCGGTGACAGGCCGTCAAAATTACGAAAACACAGTTAGGATGTGATTTCGTAGATGCGTTACCAGTAAGTACGTCATTACTTTTTTACGGAATTGCATGACATTTCGATGTACCTACTCTACCGTATGCTAAATGTAGGCTTGGTACTGAAAATCAAAAAAAAAAAAGAAATTGCGCCCATTGCGATTTTCAAAGCAGATTTATATATCATTTTTTTCACTTCTGTTGTTTTTACGAAGAAGGCACTTCTAAACTGGGGTTATTTTACCACAAGCAGGGCTTACCAGTTTTGTAAAATTACAAAAATCGTTTAATTACATTGCCATTGTGTTCCAGTGTGATGTAATAAGGGGCATCGTTGGTTTCTAATGATTCGGATGTAATTAGTTTTTACCTCGAATAGAACCCGAAGTGATATTTTTTAATGTAATTCAAAAAGGTTAATTGTCATGTTATTGTGATGGACCGTGTATGAACTGACGCTAATTCAGTTTTGTTTAGTTACTGTCAAAAGTTATAAGACCATGTCATCCGCAATTTTCTTGTAATGATTCATAAAATACTGCCAGCTACAATATTGTCAATTGTTGACATGTTTATCCGAATACCGTTTAAGGTATTGGTTGGTATTATTAACGTAGTATCGAGTAACTACGTCAGAGAGAAGGTGTACTGAACACTTTACTTCGCAATACATTGCGTGTAAAATTCTTATGCACGTGCAACTTTGGGTTTGGAATCTGGAACCAGAGTTTTAGTCATACAAATTTACAAGTAGTTATGCTGCATTTTTGTCAGCAGGCTTAGCCTGTCCTCGATATAGAGGTAGGTGTTCGTGGAATGTTTACTCAGTGAAGTGCTTTTCAGCTTTGACTTGTAAGTTGTATCTTGTTGACCTGCGTGTGAGATTTAAAAGTGGACTTTTATGCACTTTTGCATTCGCTCACTCGTGACCGAAATGCTAACAATCTTTTCTCGGCTACAAAATTTCTCATTTTCTCTGACAAATAAAAGCTTTTCAGTGTTA
This sequence comes from Trididemnum miniatum, assembly GCA_964006365.1. Lineage (NCBI taxonomy): Eukaryota > Metazoa > Chordata > Ascidiacea > Aplousobranchia > Didemnidae > Trididemnum > Trididemnum miniatum. Next base: position 9,146,842 of record OZ023234.1, on the reverse strand, counting down.
TAATTATCAGCGTATCGCTAAGCCAATAGACGCAAGACATGCTTTGAAGTCAGTTACATCGTTTTGTTTTTAATTTTTGCTATTTTGGGGTTTTGAAAACAGGAAACAAAATATTTTAATAATAATGTTTTCTATTTTAGTTGTTATTTCTCTGTACGAAAATTTCGTAGTCTCATGATGCAATTTAATAGGAGCGATAAAAGTTTATAGTAAAATTGCGCAATTCTTGATTAGCCTACTCTCTTCTTTGTCACTGAAATCTGAACGTGGATGTATCGTTTGGAAATTTAGGTGAATGCCACACCAGTTCGAACTAGCTAAAGAATTTCAAAGATGGATTATATTTTAAGTTTTCTTTCAAGTGTGTTCAGTTTTGAAGAAGTTTTCGGCTTTAGTTACGCAGTTACAAAAAGCACGTCATAAGAGCTGCCTGAGACCATTTCTTTAAAAGCTTTGTTTTCTACTTGTGGCAAAATATCTCAATTTTGACTCTGTATTAAGTAGTTTGAGATGTCGCTAAATTAGTCCGACCACTCCAAACTAAAGCAGATACTTTGCAGTACTATATAGCTTAGATTACCAGCCTTAATTGGTGATCTATTATTTGTTCAAGGCGTTTATCTAACACAAAATTTTTATGCTTTGTGTTAAATTACAGTATCATTAAACGATTTTTATTGAGAAATTTTTTAAATCTGAACTTGTAAGCATAAAAAGAGCGAAAAACTTTAAACCAATAACGTTCAATTGAATTAATCAGCCAATGCTTTAGCTTTCTTTGTTTGATTGACCTTGACCTTATGACAGAATACGTTTATATTGAAGTATTTATGTCGGTTTATCAGTTTGTTTTTACTTCAACCTTCACAACAATTTTTATAGTTCATATAGTAGGCCTAATGATAATAACAATAAAGATGGTACCGGTTGTTGGTATTTATGTTGTTCCCAAACGAAACGAAGAGCAAAAACATTTCTAGAAATGCTTGCTATTCCGGCTAGGTTGCACTGTTTTATATTATATAGACCTATTTGTAGTAAAACAGCATCTGTTTATGAACAGGTCTTTCTTACTCATGCCACTGGGGATTATGATCGCTGTAATGAAGATGTTGATCCAGTTGCCGCCTCTGCAGAATATGAACTGGAGAAACGCATTGAACATATGGATATCGTAACTGTGCAACTTAACAAAGGTACTGTCACCAAGTCATAGCGCACAATTCGTTTATACAAAGGTTTAGATTGAACATCGTGACTAAATATCGTTATCCGTTTATCAACACGAAGAGACACATGCATATTGCAATTGCATCCATATGATTTTGAACTCGAGTTGAGCTTTTACTCAGTCATGGGAACGCGAGTACACTTAGTTGGTGTTTATTATTTCGAAAAAGCGATGCTTTTGCTTACCTTGAGTATTAGCAACTACATTTTTTACAGCCTTGCTTTTTATGTCGCAAATGCTGTTTAAATATCAAAAGCTGTAGATTTTTTAATTGAGTTTAGAATTCTGTCGTCTTTCAGAGTCGGTCATCTTTCAGTAGCATTTTCTAGCTGCTAGATTTATCTGTTTTTGTCTAAGGTCATTACATTGAGATTTCTTACTATCTTACTGGCCTAGATAAACAGTGAGCAACAATAGGGCAATGACAACGAATGGTGCGGGGCTTAGCGCTGAAATTTTTGCTTGAATAGAGCTGTGCTGCTTTTTGCTATAGCGTACAGCTGTCACGAACGTAGTGCAGTTTTGGTCTATTGTGATGCACCTGGTTGGCATTGCTGAAGAGCTTTTTTAGTTACGTATCATGCTGACGGACAAGCAAGTTGCTATTTTGTTTTGAACGAGATTTTACTGGTATATGGTATTGTTTCCTCCCGGGAAGTCGGGACGGGAAATTTCTTGGGAAATTTGGGGTTTTGAAATTTCTTGTTTTCCGGTAAATTTATGTCGGGATTCCGGGAATTTTTTTTTCCATTTTAAGAATTTCAGTGGTACTGATATCTATCATTCCGACGTAAAAATGCGAGCATCAGCAGTTGAAAAATTTTTTTTATTCCTTAAAAATTTTTCCAAAAGCTTTTCCGACCAAATGCTTGATAGATCGAAAATTTTTTGTTTAATTTGTTGAAAAATGTGAAAAACTCGAACTCAGTTCGTCAAAACAACATTAAAAAACGTGTAAAATTGGATTAGAAATGGTGAAATTTAGAAAAAATGTCTTCTTTGTCACTCCTCTTGTGGCCAAGTAATCAAGCTCGGGAAATTTTCCCGGGAAAATTTTCAGGGAATTTCCCGAATTCTGGGAATCCCGAAGATTTTCGGGATACCGAGAATATCCCGGTATTCCCGGGAAAATTTTTGAAAATTTCCCGTTTCCCGGGAAGTTGAAAATCCGGGAATATGGGAAACCCTAGCATATAGCATAATGTTGTGCATGTAAATACGCGATTAAGTTTTTTATAGTTGTCAATTTTTTTGCAGGATCTGGGGGACTGGGTCTTAGCATTATTGGGATGGGCGTTGGAGCTGATGCTGGTTTAGAAAAATTGGGGATTTTTATTAAAACTTTGACACCAGGCGGCGTGGCTGAGCAAGATGGAAGGTACGTGAGCATTGCATCGGTGAATTAATGACGCAAATATACTCACATATTTTTACGATAATAAAACTTTGGTTGATGTTTGCTGTTCTTGCAAATCATTCTACCGTGGCTTAGTGAAATTTGATATAGTTTATTCCAAGTTTCGCTGCATTTTTAAGCGGTGCAGCTTTTTAAGGGCTTTAAATGACTTATTTTATAGTTGCTCTTACAGTATTTGCAAAATTTTTTTGCGTTTTAGAATCAAGGTGAATGACCAGATTATTGAAGTAGATGGAAATTCTTTGGTCGGAGTCACTCAAAATTATGCCGGCTCTGTATTGAGAAATACGAATGGACTCGTCTTATTTAAACTCGGACGTGAAAAAGAAGGAAACGAGGAATCGGAGGTGAATTGTGACTTTACACATCTCTGTTCTAATACTTTAATTTTTGATTTGTGGTGATCGCTTGTGAATTTCTCACCATTTTGTTGGGCTTTATTGTTAGTTGGAAATGCTTTATGTGGTACTTCATATGTTTAGTGTTCTTAGTTTTTCAGATTTTAACATTTATATACGTATTGTATTTTCAGGTTGCTCGGTTGATAAAACAATCTTTGGAACAGGAAAAGATGGCGCAACATCGGCCAAGTTCTGAAGACGATGTAAGTCTCTATCTATCAATTACCGGTCTTTGATAACTACATACAGTAAATGCCAACCGAATATATCTACATTTAAGTGCTTCAAAAATACATGCATTGTAGTTGTTGTGTTTTCTAGATCTTTATAAATAGTAGATATTGTATATAAATGATGTATTGCCGGTACGTCATAGATTTGGATAAAATATTTTATCTTAGTGGCTTTATGATGAAGCGCATGAATTGCGCAGGGTGCATGCAGGCTATATATATATCATTTGCCAACAAAGCGCTGTGTGCCCATGGTGATAGCTTTAAAGTCGTACAACTTGTCAAAGTGTCGAAATGCTGGTTTTGCTTATGTGGTTAACCTCACAAATAAATTCTTTCGTGAAGACATTGCCAGTTTTTTGTTTTTTTTATTCAAAAAGTATGATAACAAAACTGCAAGCACAAAAAAAATGCGAAAATACAGTTGTTCCAATCATAATAGCTGAATTGGCTGGCTGCTTATAGCGTGATAATGAATATAGTCGTATATAGGCGAAATTCGTCGTCTTCGGCATCAGTTTACGATGGCCGAGTGGTTCAGGCCGTGTCTCCTGTGAAGACTCGCCGCAACCATTGGCTGGTGACATGTTCCTGGTCAGTGAGGGCGTGGGTTTGAATGGCAATTATAATCAGATTTTTGTGGGTTACATTCAAGTTCTTTGCGGGTTAATTTTAGTGGGTTAGATTGAAGTTCATTTCATTAATTGACATTGTTAATGAAATACAAGTAGAGTGAATAGCCCATCAAAAGAGTTCAATCTTAGTCAACGGGGTCATAGAAACTTTGAAAGAAATATTAAACAATTTTTAGAGCAATTTGTTGAGTGAAGATGACAGTGACATAAGTGATGATGAATATGGCGGTGTAGATTTAATTCAAGAAATGGTGAGTTTCATTTTTATTTTAAAACATACAAGAAAGTTATCGTTTTTGTATGGTCGTGAAATGAAATGCAAGAACAATGAGACTGAATGAAAAGAAATTTTGTATGAACTTGTCTTTGCACGATTATGTCAATTTACACTTTAACTCTTTGCGATGTTGCTGGTTTAAAGGTGTTTTCAGTAACTGTAACTGGTGCCATGTCTTTATCCTCTCTATGTTTCAATCTAAAAGTTGCAGTCAGTATGCCAATGTTGCGTGTATCAAAATCAGGTTTGCACTTAAAGGTGGCTTGGTCCTGGTTTGATCCTTATGGGATAATTGCGTACTGTGTCTTGTGATTAACCAAAGTTACCGTTGAGCATACTCCAAACCTTACTGAACATCAGCACAAACCAGGATGCCTATTATTGTACGCATAAAACTACATTATGAGCTTGTGGCTGTTAGATGTATTATGTCAAAACATAGCTGTATCAGCGAGCAGCAAATCATATGGTTGCAGTAGTGTGTATATCGCCTTAGGAAATATTTGTGGCTCTTTGTATTGCTACGTCTTACTCTGGTTCAGTAGCTAAACTTCAGCTATGTTAGAACGCATAAATCGAGTCATTTCAATATTTTCTCCAAGTTTATCCTGATTTCTCATTGTGTTTATTTAACCCTATTTAAATTCTTGAAGTGGTAAATTTCATGTTTTTTATTTTCGCGTTGCCTGGCAACAACCATTTTACAGCGTAGCTAACGTGACTTTTGAAGAAGCTGGAAAATTGACATTATTATTGTGGCTTTGGTTTTTTGGCACTTTCGATTTTAGAACAATAATTATTTCCATTGTAATATGGTTCGTTGAGATCTGTTTGATATCGGTAAGATCAAATAGTACTTCAATATTATAATTTTTATATTACAAATTTTGATATTACTAGGAATACCGTTAAATTAAAAGCGTGTAACGTTAAAAAGCCTTTTTCAAAATATATAAGGAACTCTACATAGTTTCCCCTTTCGATTTCAGCATTCCGATGTTGCTGAGCCTGGCGAAACCAGGTCGCTTCGTAGTGAACAACGCGTGCATAAAGACAGCGTTGTTTACATGCGTCAAAAAAGCCCCGGTCTTTTTGGACCGCCAGAATTGAGCGAGTTGTATCCAGAACTTGCTAGTCATGACTCCCAAGCAAGACCATTCAGAAGACGCTGTGATGCACAGGTTTGTATATTCTCATGTCACTGCACTGCCTGTCTGTCAACACACTATCTTGCTTTGCTTGCAGACTGCCAATGAAGATAACTTGTCACAAGCTTTGTATGTACAGTTTGCAGTTCTTGCATCTAACAAAAAAGTGAAGCGAATAGTCATTAGACGAAGAAATAAAGACCAACTGTTTTTGACTAAACCTATTAACATTTCGCCCCTCTTAAAGCTCAAAGTTCCTTCCAAAAAACCTTTGATTTTGAAAAGAAATAGTTTGAAACATTGCCGAGTGGGTTACGTTAAGGCTAGAATCAAAGACTATGAAGAGAACAGCTGTTAAAGTTTTGTTGCTGCGTTTTCGCGTGCACTTATTTCATGTTTCACTTATTTCCGCGTAGAGTGTCTAATTTGCAGTTGCAATGTTGCTGCTTAATTTTTTTTTTAAAATAAATTTCACAAAGTGAGATACTACTGGTAGCTTGCTGCAATAGAGCTTAGAAATTTTGTGGATAACTTCTGAGTCAGCGTCCTATGTCAATGATAGAAGTTTCAATTTACCAATATCTATTTCATCTTCCCCATCACATTATTAAATATTGTCCTACAAGCTCTTTAAAGGTCTTTCTAGTATTTTCCCTATTACAAAACACAAAGCCATCTCAAACTTCCATTATTGATGTACAGAGCAGCCACTGTAAGGTATTGTTGGTCTGGAACTGACACTTGAGTTTGTTTTGTTGTGGTTTGGTTTGCTTGTATTCACAACTTTATTCCGATAATCAATTCAAAACATTGTGTATTTTGATTTGATGATTGAATTTAACCAATGGTTTGTAGTTTCAGACCTTATTGTGTTAGTCTAACTTTATGGAATAGCGTAGTTTAACTGTTTTTGTGAGTTTTTTGCCCTTTAACACAAGCATTTTGTTAAGCAATTGCACACAGCACCAGAAAGAGCAATTAAGAGTGTTCTTAAATAGTTTTTCGTTTTTTAGGAATTTGCTGTTTGAACTTGTTGTACCGCTTGCAATTTTAATGGTAATTGTTTGCTGCGTTGCTGCCATGCCCATTCTCTGACTCTGTTTCACTTGTGTACGTCTTATCAGTGTTTTAAGCTCGATAAAATACAATTTCCATTTATTGCAAAAGTGGCGTTACGACTTCAGTTACAACTTCTCTATATAACAAATTAGGTCAAAAATAATTTAGCCAAATAGGCCGAAATTTGATTGCCACTGCCGTTTCATTCTGGAGTGAAAAAGAGAAATTTCGCGAAAAGTTTTTAACTTGAAGATTTTTCAGGCTAACGAAGCGTCACCACCACCACCTCCTTTGGCTCAAAATCGAGACGTCGCTGATGACGTCACGCAAAGAGAAAATCTTTCTCAAGTGGAAGAGGTAAAACATTAGACGAGTATTGTTTCTTCAGAATTTTGTTTTTGCTCAATCACGGATGGATTGCTATTTTATTAATTGAGTTGCCATGCTTCATTAAATTAACTGCATTTTTCAGGAAAACTTAACGAGGTTGAATCAAGAGCTGGCAGATCGGGAAGCTGAACTAAAAGAAATGCAAACTTTGCATGAGCAAGAAATAAATGAACTTAAACAAAGTGTAAGTGCTGAGCTAATTGTGAAATACAATTAATTTTCAATTTTGTGGAGATGGTTTTTGATACTTTCTCTATGTAATTTGTTTTTTTTTTCTCATCTACGCAATTCTTTTTTTTACGTCGTTGTGGATGCATAATTTTTCCAAAAATTCTTCTTTCGTTTCTATAGTGTTTTTCTATTAGATTAAATTATCCTCTAAACGCTGAAATCTTTTATTTTTGTTAAAATGTGAAAAATCGGTTCATTTTTTGAGTACTGGCTCATCTTTTATGGCAGTCCAAATTGCAAAATGCGGATTTGCCTTATTGGTTAGCTTGCTATCGCTTAAATGCCTTATTTTTCAATGTTTCAGCTTGAAACACAACGAGATAATATGAAAGAAGTTGAAACGAATTTGGAAAAAACTAAAGAAGAATTGCAACAAGCCAGAGATCAAGTCACTTTACTGGACAAAAAATATAATAAAGCAAAAAAACTAATAAAAGAGTTTCAGCAAAGGTAATCATCTTGTTTCAAGTTAAATCATCTCCTAAAATATCAACCAATTTAACAGGATATAGTTATTACATGCAGTTCTATTTTTTGTTGAAGTGAGAAGTATTTGCTACACTTGTTTTCGATTTTAATGTGCAAAAATGCTGTGATTTAAAGTTTTAAACGATATTTTGTCTGAAAATCTTAGTTATGTAGTTCATCTTTGGCCTTGATTTTTTTTTTTATAATTATGCTGTTTCTTGATCCGTTTTCACATCAAGCTCTCTTTTTTTTGTTGTTACAACTAGCGCAGTTTATGACACTTGTTACGAAAAGCTGCTTGTAATTTCATGATTTATAGTTGGAACGGCAATGTTTTCCAAGCTTATAAACGTCTATTAAGTGTCACATCCGGTCAAATCAAAAAAGTTATCTTCAATTTGTATTGTCAACCACTTGGCGTTTGCAATTATATAAAGAGTATGCTCGTAATAAAGCCATTTGCTTACTGCAAATCCACAGACTGCAAAGTTGTTGGGTGAAAAAGCCGCTGACGCACCTGCCCTTCATCTTGCATTGTTATTTTTGAAATACTCTCTGTGATTCATAATACGCTTAGTTATCACAGTTTTTATTTGTAGAGAAAGCGAATTTCTAAAGCGTGAAGACAATTTCAAAACTCAGATTTATAATCTGGATCAATCACACCAGGTGGAAAAAACTCAATGGCATGAACAGGTAAGCTATGGTTAAACTGCTCAGAAAAAAAAAACAAACAATAGCTAAATTAATATATGCATTTAGTTTTTTGTGTTTTAATCACTTCCGTATGAGGTAAAAACTTAATTTTTTTGACAGATTTCTAGTTTGGAACATAAACTGGAAGATCTCTCCAGTTTGAACCGTAATAATAGTGCAACGAGAGAGTTGCAGGGCAAAGTGGGTGGCTACCAACATCAAGGGAGACTTTTCCCCAATGTTACTTCTGGTACGTTAAAACCGATTCATTTTGATCAATAAAAGTTATTGTTTAGAAGAAAGGCAGTTCTCCATTTTACCGTAGCAAATACAAAAACGCAAATTTCAGTTGAGGTAATTCTATTAAACACTCTATTGACCTTTCAAGTCTCATCATGGCAGTATTGCATTATCATTTATGTATATTACTTAAATTACCAAGAATGCAATGTATATTACCAAACAAACGGGAAAGCTGCTTGCAGAATTAAATAGCTTTTTTCACATCCCATATAACAGAGCGAACTATCATCTGTCACGTAACCATGCAAGAATAGCCTGTGCAAATTATTGTCTTCGCATGCGCTTGAGGGAACTTAACAACTTAACTTAAAGTTGAGGGAAGCCCGTTAAGTGCGTTTCCAACGGCAAAACAAACAATTTGCCGCCTTGCTCTCCATTCTGTTGCTTTAATGCTGAACGCTCCAACCAACATTCAAAAACTCCTGGGACATAGATATTTCCATTTTCTTTCAATAAGGTTTTCTTACAAATGGGAACCATCGAAGTATAGAGTTGTGCATTAACAGCTTGTCAAGTTTTCAATAACCAATTACGCTATTTCATAGTATCACGTTGGTCAACATTACTAATAATTTTAGTTGTTTAAAATGTATTTCATTTGCATTTTCGGTTACTCATACGGGACCATATATTTAGTATGCGTACTAATCTGCTGCGTTCAGTCCTTACTAGAGTGAGAGGTAGTTGATGTCACTACACGCATTGACTTTACTGTTTACTATGATAGAATAACAGTAGTTATTAATCTGGCCGAACGTTGAAAATGATACAACCAATCTTTTCGAAATCATTTCGGCATTAAAAATAATGTGTTTTCCAAAAGATTTTCCGCATTTTTTTGGACTGCAGGGTTGATACATTTCCAGCTTTCGCATGGCATTGATAATATTTGAGCAAGGTGGAATTAACCTTTAACATACCAAGAGGGGTCCCATAGGGACCCCACAAGTGTATTTTTTTGTCTTCCGCCTTATTTATAGAAGCAATTTTTCTCTTCATCCTTGTATGTGTCATAAATTTAAGCGAGTTTAACATAGTGCAACAAAACTTAAAAAATTGTTAAAAACATCAAGAAAAAACAACATAACGTTAGCTGGGGTCGTGGTGGAACTCCCCTTGGTGTATTAGGTTACAAATGCTGAACGTTACTTAACTTAATTTTCAGACGTTTAGAAGTAAATTTCAGGCTCTCTGAATTTTTAATTGTTGTATATTGAGAGAAATGGCCCGCTACAGAACCACGCAGAAAACATAAAGAAAAAACAACTTAACATTAGCTGGGGTCGTGGTGGGACCCCCCTTGGTGTGTTACGTTACAGATGCTGAACGTTACTGAACTTATTTTTCAGACGTTTAGAAGTAAATTTTATAGGAATGGTTGTGCCTTTGAGATAAGTTTAGCAACATACAAATTTAGTTTAAAATGGTTTATCTTATTCAACAAACCAGATAAGCAATAAAAATGTTGGGGTCCTTAGAATACCCCACCTTGGTAAATTACGTTGGTGAACTAGGCTTGGTATCTTAAATGTTAAATAGATATATAAATGAATAAATTTCAGTTTAGATTTTGCAGCATTCGTTGCATTTCGAAGCAAAATCGTGACTTGTACTCCACGATATCAGACGTCTCGATGAATCAATTTCACACTAAACTGGGGCATGACCTATTCAACCTGATGTAAAATCATCCGATCATATAAATATGTATCACGAACCACAACAATTACAGAGTATATAAATTTTGTATTTTACCAGATTCACCCTCTTTGCCACCTGAAGGAATGAACTTGGCAGATATGGGAACACGCACCAACGTTCAGAAGAAATTTGAGACTCTAATTGCAAGTCTGGATGACATGTTGGACACGAGAGTGGCTGCGCAAGACACACAACCGGGAAACACTGCGGAGGTGAATTATTATAGTGCAAATGAATTTATTCCTTGTCTTCCGACGTCCATTATGTCGACCTTAGTAAGATCTTATCAGAAGAGTTAAAGTTGATGGGATGCGTTTATCCTCAACCTTTATTCAAAGATTTTTGTTTTGTGGTACCACAAAAAGAAAAATCTTCACCCTTGCTACAGTGCTTAAAGAATTTTTTCACGCAAACACGTTGAAGTGCTTTTTTTATACTTTTTACTGCTGCTGACAAGATCAAAATTCAACTTTGGTAGTAGTTTTTTTCCTGACTTCTTGTTTGGCTTCATTGCAGGTGGATGGCTCTCCTCCGATTGATTCCACTCGACCACTAGACCACAGTGCGTTAAAATACAGAGCAATGTTAAAAGGCCCTCGCCATGCCAGAAGCAGTCCTGTCTCTCCGGTAAGTCCACCATCAATAAAATACCATGAGTTGGAGTTAACCAGCCGTTAGCTCAGTTGCTTAGCGCATGCTCTCGGTGCGGGAGGTCTAGGGTTTGATTCCCGGACCGGTCAAATCAGCACAGTGTCGCCCACGGCTTGCCACTGCTGCGACCTTTCTTTGGAGCTGTGTAGCCCAGGCGCTAAGCCGCGGAGATGAGCCCCGCCACTCGTTACACGCTTGGGCGTAATACCGCGAGTATAATGAAAATCTGATTTTTTGATTTTTTTTAGTTGGAATTATTCTCTGCGTGAAAAGCGAATTGTTTGTTTTAAACGTTGATATTAGTTTGATTCCTCGATTTTATTCGTTTCAAGTAAGCTAAATTGTCGTTTACTTGAAGCACTGTGCAAAAGCATGAACAATTACGCTTGGACTTATCTTCTTATTCTACAAGATTTTTTTTCAGCAGGAAAATTCGTTCTCGTTTGGTAAAGAGAAATCAAGAGTGGATGAGATTGAGCAGCTTCACGGCAGTCCGTTGAATAGAAAATCTGATGAATCTAGGTATGTCTTGCAGTCTGCGCGTTTCAGTTTTAGTGTAGATATAAGGGTAGTTAGCCTGTTAAGATATCACTACCAAGTACCTCTACATCTGATCAAGGATATCGATGATTTTTAGATCAATATTGTGCTGATTTTTATATAAGCTGTGTCTTAGTACTTTCTTTTCAAGTCTCATGTCCAAATGGGCCGCCGCGATGGGCGAACTACGTACTGTAGTTTTACCGCTGTTTATCACAAAAGGATGACTGACGTCCCTTTAGACACAAGTATATTTGTCTGCTTATTTTCACACGTTTCTATTTTTGGTGTTGTACTCTTGGCATCGAGCAAAAAAGTTGTAGGTAGGGTACTTGTAAATTTGGTTTTATCTCACTGGGAATCGAACGAAAGTCTACCATTTTCGAATCAAACGTTCCTTTTGATCATTTGAATGGTTAATTGGTTATTGGTTAGTTGATTAGTGAAATGATAATGTCAAGCTTGCATAGAAATTTTCGAATGTTTTAATAGCACAAAATTTTTTTTAGTGTCGCAAAAACAAAATTTTGGAATTGAGGTCTAATATTTTCAGTTCAACAAGAGTGGATTGTCATTGCTGTAATTTTTTTATTAAAATTTTAGTGATTCTCTCCACCACCCTTCCACTTCGCCTGTGAAGCAAGGTCAACTCAAAGAAAGCACCAACGTGACCACGAATCCACCTGGAGAATCACCTGCCATAACAGTGCGCATGCGCCGTCTAGTTAACGTAAGTCTGATTATTCGAAGTTACATCTTACTGCAGAATCTTTCGTGTCGTTTTTGAATGGTTGAGTTCTTGCTGTGCTACGAATTTCATCATTGGCACTCGCTTGTTTTAAAATTTTATGTTGATCTAACGTGTGTGATGTGGGATTTGTTTTAATCCACTGAGTAACTAAACAAGCATGCTGTGCACGACTAAATGTTTGCATGGTCACACAAGGAGGACTCCGCTTTTGAGATTGAAGAAGGAGGAGCGTCTGCTCTTGAGAAAAGAAGGGAATTTTTATCCATTCCGAGACCTCAGTCTGCCGCCTCCACTATTTCTGCTGTGTCGTCATACTCGGAGGTAGGTGGCTTACTGACCGTGACTTGATGATGTAATGCGACATGGTGCGGGTGGGGAGGTATGAGGTGATTTGAATTTCACTGCATGCTGGTTGTAACTTGACGTTTGTATTTGGCATGCAAGTTTATGTTTTGTGCTTTGAGTTCTTTTTTCCTGATAGAAAATGACCAACTGAACAGTTTCCACTACTGTACTAATTCCTAAATACTTTAGTAATCTTGGCCTGTTGGTGCATGTGTTTTTGTAGTACTACAAAGCTTTTTCTCTTGTTAAATAAAACATCGTTAAAACTGTGTGGAAAGTCCACGCCTACTTTAAAGTATTCGTTAATTCTTCGTCTATTCAAATTGAAACGTGTTTGTCGAAGAGCAGCACAACGCATTTTGATTGGCACTTGTTTAAGATCACAGTGAAATGATTATCCTTCAATCACCCTTTGAGCGGTTGATCCTGTATTTGCTCGGCGGAATAATTCACTAAATAAATGACTGAGTGCGGATGATGAGGGCTAATGGCTCGAAACAGCGCTGTCCCAGTTTAGGGAGAACTCACATTAGCAATTTCCTTCGTGACATTGCTGACGAGTTTCTGTTTTTTTTTTTCAACTAAAAAAATTGAAGATAAGTTTAATTTTTTTTTAGTAGAAACAACCTTTGTGCGACTGCGTTCTACGCTTGACTTGCCAAATTGCACCTTATTCGTGGTAGATGGGTGTGAGTTTTTTTGTTTGCAAAAAAAGACTGTTTGATCTGGTCCTTGTTCAAAAATATATTTTACTGAGAGTACTTTGCTTGGCTGAAAACGATGATGTCGAATTGCTGCTCGTAAGTTGACATTTAATTATTAATATCACATTTCATCCCAGTAGGTACAACTGGTACAACTCTTGAAATAGACAGTTTCCTTAAAACGCGGACTGTAAAGACGAATATTTGGTGACTTCAACCCATAATTCTTTCTAGGGTTCTGTCAGGGAAAATCCCTCCAGCGAGAACGCTTTTTATTTATCGGTTCCCAACTGGACCAGTACGGAAGTGGCCCAGTGGCTGAGCACAGTAGAATTGGGACATCATGCCCAGACCTTTTTTGTCCACAAACTGGACGGAAGTAAGGTTCTCAATTTGGACAACGATAAATTCAAGGTAAGTTATTTGTATGTCATATTGTTTTTTTGGTTCAACTAGCAGAATGCAGGATAGAATAGCAGCAGGTTTGCGAAAGAAGCATTTGAATTTCAAATTATATTGAACCGATACTTCAACAGTAATTGAGAGAGACTGCGAAGTGAGCTTGCGCTCTTCGAGTCAGCAGCCACCCGGTAAATATGTGAAATGCGATCGGCTCCAGCCGTTAATCGACCCTTCACGTAGATCTGTTACCTGTGCGCGGTACCGCTAGGCCATCGGTAGACGTACGGCCCTTGCACATCACACAAGGACTACGAAGAGTGCTCCCGCACACAAAAAGACATAAGCACTAAGCAGGTTACAAATCGCATTTGTTGTTGCTTTGCTTGGTTGGAAATGCGCTTAATGACATGTGATGCAGCTGATTAAAACCATTTTTTGGTTGGAAGAATCTGGCGTAATTCATTTCGGCGTCGATGCTTTTAGATTAGGGTTTACTCCTTAATTTGGGCGCTTATTTTATTGGATTGTAACTGCAAACTTTCTTAAGCCGTAATACGCCAAAAAGATTCAAAATTTGCTTAATTTTTTTCTTGTGAGTGTTCCGTGATATGTTGGGGAGTGTTATCACGTGTTTGTTACAGGAATTGGGTATTACTGATAAATCGGAAAAAGCACTGATTAAGAAGAAATTAAAAGAGCTGAAAAACAAATATGAAAAAGAAAGGAAACACGCTGAAAAGGCAACCAAAAAGCAGAAGAAAGTCGGGAAAAGGTCACTGTTCTAACTCTTCTTGCATGGTATGCAATGGTTTGACTAACTTTTTTCGAATATTTTACCAATGTCATCGATTTACAAGTTTCCTCTTAGTTGATTTTACAACACGCTTGCTATTTCAGTTTACTTCGTTTTTCGCTTTTATATTTTTGGTGCCAAATCCTCATGACGTTTTTTCTTGGAGCACTGTAAGTTGTTAAAAATCCATTTACTTTACCCACTTTCGATATATCTCGGTGAGACTTGGTATGTAGCCAAAATTAAAGACTTTGCTATTGGTGCAGAATTAAAGACTGAGGTTCGAATCCCGGGTCAGTCGAATCAGACACAGTGTCGTCAACGTCTGACCACCGCTGCCACGTTTCTTCGGAGCTGTGTTGCCCAGGCGCTAAGCCGCGGAAATGAGCTCCGCCACTCGTTACATGCTTCGGCGTGATGCCGCCATTTTAACGGAGATTTGATTTTTTTGCCTTCATCATATTTCTTTCATAGAGCATGTTTCTTAGTTCACCCTGACTGCATCACTGTCTGATTGTTGCTCTCAATCTGTTTCCGTTACTAATTTGATTCATTTTTTCTCAATGCATGTTTTTATGATGTATTCAGTTATTCGCACAGTATTGGAAATTTTGCTTGAATGTCGATTACTTGGCCAAGGAGATTAGACGTCTGCTTCAGAAATAGTAGTCTAGAGGTTCGATTCCAAGTCTGGTCCGAGCATGATTCAAAATAACTAGTATTTGCGGTTCCCTGCTAGACGTTGATTACTAAAAGGGACGAAACTGGAACACAAGACCGCAACTTTACTCACGCTGTCTGAAAGAGCAGAATTCCTCCACGATGGACCGATGGTAGCTGCCAACTCTTAGATAGCGCTTTCGTCGCTTTATTGCAATAGATGGAAGATTTATTCACTTTAAAGTAAAACAGTGACAAAAGACGAACTTTTTGTTTTCCGAGAATTCGTAATTTAAGCGTTTCAAATATTGCTGGCTCTAATTTTTCTGCGGCAACGCATTTGACTTTTTAATTTGTTTTGAAGGATATCCTGCTGATTCGTCTTCCAACTTCAAATTTATCAATACTTCCGCTGGAAGGAAGACTTTATACTTTCCACAATATTACAAGTGTGTTTCGCTTTCTGTGAGCTGCCGTAGTAATGTTGCAAATATTATTTCAGAGTCTAGCTGCTGTTAAATTATGTTGCAATTATGGAATGGAGATGAAATTAGCTGATGCGAACTCCGCAGCACCCGAGGTCAACTCGCTACTTGCACTTCAGCGTTTATTAAATGTTTTTGATTAATTCTTTTTGTTGCGTTTGAAAATACAATTCTTTGCAATATATTTGCTGACTGAAATTTTTTGCGGTGTTGTCGAAAAGCGTGCTTAGTCAAAGTTTAGAATAGTTTCAGCGCTCGAGCCTTAATTTCGGTAATTTGCGTATGAATTTCATGTGATGTGATGGGTAAAGAATACATGCAATTGAACTAAAGCCTTTAGAAGTAAGTCACTCACGTAAATGCAATTTAAGCAAACATTCCCGCGTAAGTGATTTTTTGATTTGTCTCAGAAAAAGCGATAGAAAAGTTAAGAGTTTGCCTATGTGAATGCATACAACGAAACGGCGTTGCATACTTTTGACATGTAGCTTCCATATCGTAGCTAGGTTATTTTCGAATTATATTGAACAGTAAATTCTTCCGTTCGAGAGACCGCGAAGCAGGGCATCGAACCGCTTGAAATATCGCTCCGGTTACAGTAGGTTCAGGTTCCGGAAACTTTATTTTTAGCGGTTTACCCCCGGTTCAGATTTTTTGTCGTTTGATTTTGCAGGTTTATTTCTGGTTAAAATTAAAAAGTATAAAAATATTTTGAATTTTCGGGTTCAGGTTCGCAGAAGCCTAGCAGGGGAGTATCCAGGGAAGGGGGGGAGTCGTCAAGGGAGGGGGCAAAACATTCAGCCCCAATTTGCCTTGTTGCCAATGCGCATTTTTACCTCTGCAGATTGATGTGTAAAACTTCTTTATTCATATATAAAACAACAAATGATGAATAATTTTTCTTTAGTGGCATTTATGCAAATACGTCATTTTGGAAGTTCAATACTCAAAATTTTCTCAATTTATAAATTTGTTTTTCTTATAAATGCTTCTATGTAACAATGTGATAGTAAACCACGTGGCATATCAGACTTCTGTTTAAGATTTTTGGTTAAGATGGCAAGCATTTAACTTCGGAAAACGTCGTTACCAGCCTCCTAAAAATTATTTTGTACACTCATCAACCGTTTTATAAGCTTATGTGTGAACAAACCGGCCGTTAGCTCAGTTGCTAAGCACACGCTATCGATGCGGGAGGTCTAGGGTTCGATTCCCGGGCCGGTCAAATCGACAGTGTCGCCAACGACTCGCCACCGTTGCGACGTTTCTTCGGAGCTGTGTTGCCCAGGCGCTAAGCCGCGGAGATGGGCCCCGCAACTCGTTACACGCTTCGGCGTAATACGGCGAGTATAATCAAGATTTGATTTGATTTTGATTTATGTGTGAACAAGAATTATGCATGAATGCAGAAATCCAATAGGCGTGCGGCTCGCAAAAATTGGACATCTGGACTGGATAATTTTGAATGATATTTGCACTGCTGGGAGTAGAGTAGAAGCTGCTTCATATCTCAACATTGATACCCCTAATTGTACCATTAGTTAAAACAGAACCGGCCAAAAGTAAAACTTTTGTAATTATAGAACCGGCTGACAGAAAATTTGAATCCCTCCACTGCTTATAGCATCTCCATTTTAGGTTCTTACCCTAAAATGAATTTCAATTTTTAACTTGTTGCGTAATAATTAGCTAAGTACAATAATCTCCGGCGATGTTAGTACTGTAACTTACTTAGGTGCACAGAATTGAGAGCTGGGCAAAAATTAAAACAACCCAATCACGTTTTCGAAGGTTTTTGGGTGTGGTTGATTTTAACCCAATTATGTTTCGCTTATCGAGCATGGTTGATGGAAATTTTACACACTTTAGTTACAAACAATAAAGCCAGAACAAATTGATACATATTTGAATGAGACGTTTCGGTTAAGTTTTACTAACCATTATTGATCTTATTCAATAGAATCGATGCACCTAATCAAATGGATACCAATGCACTTTAATACCTCTGAAGTAATGCAATTGTAGTATCTTTACGTCATCTAGATGTGACGTCACTGAACCCCCCCATTGAAAAATCCTGCGCACGCCATCGGTGTTGTACACTTAACAAATTCTGACGCGGGTCACATTCAGAACTTAGGCGGGCCGCAGGTTCCCCCCCTGCGCATTATAATGTTGTTCTCCAAAATCCTTGTGCACCAATATAAAATAATTTGGAATATTTTCCCAGCCGGAGTAAATGTTAGAAATAATTGGACTGAAAGCTTATTTTAGATCATCTCAACCACAAGTCGATATCAAGCTAAAACAGTTATTATAAACTTATCAAGGTAAATTGTAATCGCAAGGTGGCGTGTTTGTGATATACGGCAGCTGCTGCACTAAGTTTCAGGATTCCAAAAAAGACAACCCAAACAGTTTACTGAGTAATATACAAATCATGACTGATCTCCTTCCTAATTGCAGGCGAACAAGCACTTGATGGACAGACGAGGCTAGCAACTTCCTGACTAATTTGCATAGTATCTAGTTTGACCGCTTTTACACGCATTTTGTGACCTACAAAGTCGTCAGCACATCTTTTGGGTGTTGTTTCGCCAGACCATTAGCTAGTCCCCTTTTTTACCCACATACAAAATAATGTTCTCAGGTTTTTGACCAGGTGTGCGTGAGCGCCAGAAATCGCAGATGTGGCTGCTGGTTGTGTAAATCGGGTTTAGCGGTGGATATCAGTAAATCGGTTTCAACTATCTTTGCCAACAATAAAACCTCGAAATTTGGAAGACAAGCCGCGCTTGATTAACTGATGCGTTAAATGAGTGAACGGAAAAGGCACCGCTAGGTTTTCGGAAAGGCTACGTAGCTTCTAAAATATTTTTTTGTATTTCTTTTTTATCATGGTGTATAACGTATGACAATGACACTAATTTAAATATACCGGTACGAATTATCATCGATGAAAACACGCGACATACGGTAGTAGTACCGGGTACCCGAGTTGTGGCAGTTTGGAATATCAAAACAGAATGTCTTCGAATTTAGGTTGCCTAAACGCACGAACAATGCAAAGCATTTCGCTTGTAGCTACTCCGTGGAAGGTTAAATTAAGGTCTTCACCAGGTTTTGTTAAAGTTCTAACTTTCTACGCGTTATTTTGGCATGTGAAATGCGCTTAAATTACAGTTTAATATTCAACAAAAGTAGAAAAGGGTTCAAGCTCACATTTTTATTTTTTGTTAAACCATTTTTGGAAAAGCAATTTTTTCAAAGTGGGTGTAAAATAATGTAAAACTGAAATTTGGTTAAACGCCTATAGCTGGGGTAAAGGTTGAACCATTACGGCATAGTGAAATCATGTATCTTATTATAACTTATTACACATACGGTACTGTAATAACTAAGTTTGGACAAATACTTTCTAAAATCAAGTCAAGGCTTGTGCAAACAAAATCTTGAGTGTTTGTGCAATAACATCAATTTTTTTGTATTTTTACATTGAAACTGAATCTAATTAATCATTGTCAGCTTCAGAAAACAAAATTAATAATATCCGAGCTTCTGTCAATCATTAATTCGCTGTATCAGCAACCTTCAGTGCTTCCTGACGAAAGTCTTAAATTGACAAAAATCACAATATCCTAGTTATTCCGCAGCAATCGTTTTGTAAGCATCACGAAATCTACAAGTTACTGTATTTACAATATTTCAAGTCGCATTTTAGTCGTGTTCGCACTGAATTTAAAAGTTTCCAAAATGAGCAACGATGAAGTGGAAACGAAAGGTGAGTGAAAAGTTGCTGGAAGTAAAATCAACGATTAAGAGCCTCAGCATGTACAAAGAAAACGAAAACATTCAAAACTTCTGTCTTTTAGGTTTTTTTTATCAAATCTTTAATATGCTCGCGCTATAACGCCGAAGCGAAGCGCTACACTCGCGCTATTACGCCGCAGCGTGTAACGAGTGCCAAGGCCCATTTTTACGACTAAGAGCAGAGTGGTCCAACTTACTTATATCGCGGGACATAAAAAGCTGCTTATTTATCCCGCAGGCCAATGTTTAATACAGGGCTTCTCAAATGATTTTGATCCGTGGACCTCTATGCCTATTCAGATATCTGCGTAGATATCACCGAAGGTGATAAAGTGTGAAGACATTTGGTTGAGCGTCGAGGATCGGAAGTTTAACCAATATTTTTACTGCCATCCAAATACTAGTATACCAGAGTTTATTAGTAAACTAGACGATGCTTTCTGTAATCCCCTCCTAACTAACCGATGCACGTATGTTCTCGGCGATATTAATATAGATATCAATAACTCAAACCGATCCAAAGCTGCTCAAGAATATGTCAATGTTTGGTCCTGTAAGGGCTTTTATCCTATTATAACTAAACCTACTCGTGTTATTGAAACTTCTGCGACAATAATTGACCACATAATTACTAATGATTTATCACGCCGGTTATTCCCTATAATAATTAGAACGGATCTTACCGATCACTACCTAACTGCTGTTGTGGCCTCTAACAATAACGAACGTACTCATATTGAACCTAGGAAAATTCTGCGCAGAGATATGAGCCGCTTCTCGACAGAAAACTTTTAACTACGATGTCGAACAATTTGTTGATCGCTTTATTGAGAACCTAACTGAAATTACGACTGATAATTTCAACACCGTTTTTGATTATTTTACTAAAACTTGCAAACGCATTCTAGATCAGCATGCCCCCGTAAAACCAATGTCGCGCAAAAAACAACGTCTCCACAACAAACCCTGGATTACCAAAGGTGTATTAATTTCTATTCAAAATAAACAAAAGTTGCACAAATCGCACTTCTTAGAAGGTAATGATGTCTCGAAACTGATATATAAAACCTACGCTAACAAACTTACTAAAGTTAAAAGCCTGGCTAAAAAATTGTTTTTTGCCCAGGAATTGACAAATCGCAAAGGTGATGGACGTAAAATGTGGGAAGTCATCAAAACCCTTATTCCTTTAAATTCTACTAAAAAGTCCAAAGTAACACCCGGCGAATTAGAAATCGACGGCTCTCTTATCCAGGATCCAAAACTTATTGCTGATAAATTTGGTAAGCACTTTAGTAACATTGCTACCTCTATCACTGACGACATAAGTCCCTCAACACATTCAAGCGACTTCAAACGATTTTTACCGAATAGAGTCAACCACTCAATTTTTATGCAGCCTTCCGACCCGGCTGAAGTATTTAGTACCATTATGACGTTAAACTCTAGTAAAAGTTGTGGCGTTGACTACATTCCGACTCAAATAGTTAAAATATCTGCCCCTATTATATCTGAGCCTCTATCACTATTACTAAATAAGGCCTTTTCATTGGGATTATTTCCAGATAGCTTAAAAATTGCTAAAGTAATCCCAATTTACAAATCTGGAGATAAACGCAACCCATCTAACTATCGACCTATTTCCATACAATCGTGCTTTTCTAAAATTTTTGAAAAATTATAATTTACTAGACTAGACTCCTTCATCTGCAAACATTCGATTCTAGCTTCGAACCAATACGTTTTCGTAGAAAGAGTTCTACCATGCACGCCGTTACCGATGTAATTACTGCTGCTTACGATAACATTAGTGCTAACCTTCATACTGGATTAGTTTTCCTTGATATCAAAAAGGTCTTTGACACCGTCAACCATGAAATATTAATACAAAAACTAAAACATTACGGAATAAGAGGGATTGCTAATGACCTGCTTAAATCATATTTACGATGTAGAAAACAATTCGTCACGTAGGATGAATTAGATCAGGGGTGGCGAAACTTTTTTGGCGAACGTGCCAAAATATTAAAAATAAAGTTTGGCAAGTTAAAGCCGTGCCATTACATTATAAACAAAATAAAAACATAAATGAATGTGGTTCAGCGGACGTGAAAGACCTTTTTTTTGGTCTTACCCGACATCCGATTGTAGACTAGTAAAAAAGGTAAAGGTACGGGACAGCGGGTGCAAGCACACATTGTTTAGGCCATTTTCAATTGTCGGCCCATTACAATTTTCAATCACGAATGATTGAACGCTGTTAAGGGACATAACATGACGAACAACACATACACAAAACCCTTCGCACTTCCGCTTGTGCCGAGCGCCTGGCGCGAAAGCTGCGAATACTATTTTTAAAGTCTTTAGTATGACCCGACTGGGAATAAAACCCCAGTCAACCGGCTACCAAGTCGACGCTCTTAACCGATACACCAAGCGTCGGTAGACTAGTAGGAGAACAGTAGCTCTATACGGACGTGAAGTAGGATCGGATCCTGAAAATTTTGATGGGGCGGGGTATGAAACGTTAAATTAGGTTGAATGTTAACTAAATGCAAAGACGTTAGACGCAAAAAAGGCGTAAATAAGCCCTTTAAAAAAATGTTTTTATGTCTGCGGCGTATTCAGAAACTTTTTCAGGGTGGGAGCACCAAATTTCGACGTATTTTCAAGCGTGTTTTTTTCCGGAAGAATTATGTTGAAGTATATCGAGAATAAAAAAGGCCTAAGGGGGTCCGGGGGCGTGCTCCCCGGAAATTTTTTGAAAATTTACATACTGTAGTGGCTATTTTAGTACTTTTTGAACAATTTTCAGGTAAATTTTGTTTACATTTTTGCCCCTAACTCTGAGTGTTTCGCCAAATATATGATGCATTTTGTTCTGACATTTTCGACTATTATCAATTTCGATTATTATCGAAAATGTTCGAAATTATGAAAAAATTGTATTCATTCAAAAGTTAAAAACATGTTTAAAAATGGCTGGTTCTCTGGCTCGTGAAGACCTTTTGTTGGTCTTCAATCAGTCAATCAATCACAACTTTTATTTCTGACCGCCAACAATAACCAATCAGAATAACGCATGAAACTTACCCCACCCTATGATTATTAAATTTTTTATGATTTGCTATTTTCAGTGAGGAAAATAGTAGCTCTACAAAAGTATCAAGTGGCGTGCCAGAAAAAATCTGCGGCGTGCCACAACTGGCACGCGTGCCATAGGTTCGCCACCCCTGAATTAGATCATTCTGATCTCTTCCAAATTAAATGGGGTGTACCTCAAGGCACCACTCTAGGTCCATTATTATTTCTACTTTACATTAACGATTTGGTTAACTGTACGTCGGCTACATCTTATTTGTTTGCAGACGACACCTGTCTTAGTTTTAGTGCCTCGTACACAACTAAATTAATTGGAGATATCAATAGTGAACTGATTAAAGTTTATCACTGGATGAAAGCTAATAAACTTCGTATTAATGCTCAAAAATCAACTGCCCTGTTGATACCCAGCAAAACTAACAAGCATATTCATAATATTGACGTTTTGTATAATGGTGCAAAGATCAATGTCTGCAAATCAGTGAAATATCTGGGCGTACACATTGATCGTGATCTTAGCTTCAAGCCCCACATACAAATCCTTCAAAACAAACTTTCTCGCTCTCTAGGAATCATGTTTAAAGTCAAAACTTTTCTTCCGAAATATGCACTGTCTCAGCTATATCATGCAATGTTCAACTCCAATCTACTCTACTGTATGACTATCTGGACCTCCACATATTCAACCTATCTTAACTCCATTCGTAACCTCCAAAACAAAGTAGTTAAACTCCTAGCGAGTATTGATTGGAGACATTCTAGTTCCAGTGCCTATAAGTCGTTGGGTATTCTCAAATTCGACGACATGATTAAAATTGAAACCGCCCTATTCGTCCATAGCCATTATAACAACAAGCTACCTCCTAACCTACAGAGCTACTTTACTAACGTTAACGCATGTCACTCTTACGCAACTCGCTGGCAAGCATGTGAACTCAATTATCACATACCAAGGTTTAGATCTTTAAAAGCACAGCGCTCTATCAAATATATGGGGGTTAAAATATGGAATTCAATTCCTTTAGAGACAAGGAAATTACACTCAAAAAATTTCAAAAAATCCCTGAAAGACTTTTACTTGAAGAGTTACTAATAAGTTCCATTGTTGAAAGCACACCGTTTAGAGGGAACAAGTGTCACAGGAAACTCCATAAAATCTTTTTTATTAAATAGGGTTTATATTGTTTAACAACTGCACTTTTTAATTAACAATTTATACAAATCTATAATTTAGTTTTAGGGGTGGCTGCTTGACTCGAAGACCTGAATGTCCCTTCGCAGTCTCCCTGTCCTATAAGTTTTATTGTTTTGTTGTTGTTGTATTTGATCTGTTCTGTTGGACAACTAAATTACTTCCGAGTTCTGATAAGTTTCCACAGCAGAAAAATTCATAATTGGTGTGTGAAGGAGCAAAAAAAAAAACGGTCTTCACCTCAGAAAGCCCACAACCAATCAAATGGAAGGTCTCCACTGCAGAATGACCCGCGTATTGACGATAAAAATACATGCGCGAGCCTTTTTTTGTTGTCAAGCAAAAAAATTACAAAAAGCTAGTCAAACTCAAGTAACAGGTTGTTGACCTCTTCAACGGGTCTCATGGACCATTGAACAGGACGTCATAAACCCCTAGGAGTCCATGGACCCCAGTTGAGAAGCACTGGTTTAATAGAAGATGTTGCTACTTAATTGCGCATAAAACAGGACCTTTAAATGACCTTTTGTGTCATTGTTTAGTTATAATAAAACTATCATAAACAACATCGTGTAGCGAATAATGCCTCTTCTCCTAATTACGTAATACTGAACTTATTCAGCAACATTTTTAAACTGCGACACTGCCTTTACCAGTGTGTCGTCATAATCAGTCTGAAAGGTTTGCATCGTTCTGCTTCTTGGCATCCTTCCGTTATATTTCTTGTCTAGCACACGCTGGTAAAAATGAAAATTATGTACTCGCCCTTTCCAATATACTTTTTTGAATAAGGTTAGGCGACTACCATTACGCGACCGAGAGTTTTAAGCAGCGTGTATAAGTAGAGTGTTTTATCATTTTGCCTGTTGGCCCCGGCTCGTCCTCGTTGCTGCCGACGTGAAACTGCCCTTCGACTCCCACAATTTCAACAAACTGAAACGTAATCCGTTGCAATTCGATAAATAAAACACCACGTAAATTATGAAACGAAGCGGTAGAGGCTGTTCAGGATATAATTCAAAAAGCAAAAACGTAAACGCAGTCCAAAACTACAAAAACAACGACTAAGTAAATGTTTTCCGACCTAAACGTGCAAATCACCACTAACTCATTGCGGGCCAAAAAATTACTTCGCGGGCCAAAATTGGCCCGTGGGCCTGCAGTTGGACCACCTTGACTTAAAGCATTGCAACACAGTTATGAAGAAACTTCACCCCGCCACTGGTTACACGCTTCGACGTAATACCGCGTGAGTAATGACGATTTCATTTCCAGTTATTTTATGTTCCAAGGAAATGATTAGGCCTATATATTTTTTTCCATGTGTCAATGGACTTTCTTCATTTCAAGTTCGTAAGCTTAACAAGAACAACCTATAGGTTACATAACAATAAAGAACATAATGAACAGAAAAAGTAATTTGTCTAAATCTAAGACGTAACTTGTTTCAAAAATCCAACATGTCTCGAAATTACAGTCTTGCATCAACTTATCAAATGATTGCTTATAGAGTGAAATAGAAAATACTAGTATAAAATACCAGATATAGAATACCGCAAAGTCTGCTTAGCACTAGTAGTTGTTTTCTTCAATTCTATCGACATTTTTAAATAATTTTTTACAGGACTGTAATGAGGAAACAATAAACTTCTTTATAAAAACTGTAAATTTCTCTTTTTAGGTAAGAAGAGGCATCCGAGTTCCAGCAGCGGAAGTTCTCTTTCTCAGATGGAGGAATTGAAAGAAAAGGTGAACTTATAATTCAGTTTTATTACATTCAACATTTTTTAGTTATGTGATCAAATTTTGCGCTGTTAGGACAACAATAGCCTATGACTATAACAAAAATCTCGTCAGCCTTGCTACGCACAGCCAATGCAGGCTAAACTCATTCCAGACTGTAAAGACTCTTTTTATTTGCACCCTCCTTTCGCACTGCTTTACCTGGACATCTCGACTTCATCTCTTTTCAAGTAGGTCGTGTTTTTTCACGGGCGAACGGGTTGGGCAGAGAGGTTTTTTGCAGGTTTTGGTAACTGGTATAGTTACAAACCGGAAAACAAAAAATTCCTTCTCAGGTTACCGGGAAAATAATTTTCAAACCAACCGGTCATTTCTATTCTTTTCGATTGTTTAGAGGGAATCTGTGACATCATAATCCAGCATGTGCTAATTCCTTGAAGGTTTTGTTTCAAATGTTCTTACCTTGAGTAGAACGAGTAGAGGCTTAGAGTTGGGGGATTGTAGTTCTTTTGAAGGTTAGAATTTTTTTTTAGGAAGGAGGGAGGTTGCTATGCTGCACTGATGAGACCATAATAAGGTCGAAACGCGTCTGCAGCTGCAAATGAGTGGGTTGCGATGGGGGCTTCTAGTGATGTGGGCTAGTTAGGCTAACGGTATCTTAGTTGTGGGTTAGTAGTTTAGGCTCTTTCATTGGGTATCGTTGTTTGCGGCCAGTCGCTGCTAATAATGGGGGACGACCTAGAAAAGAGATAAAGTCGAGATGTCCAGGTAAAGCAGTGCAAAAAAAGAGTCTTTATAGTCTGGAATGAGTTTAGCCTGGATTGGCTGTGCGCAGCAAGGCTGACGAGACTTTTGTTATAGTCGAAACATTAATAGCCTACGAATTTTTTCGTTTCAACAAGATTGCCTACTTACAATTGATTTTGTTTTTCAGAAACCATTTCCTTTCAGCATTTTCTTCATTTTGGGAAATGAGTTCTGTGAAAGATATTCGTATTATGGAATGAGGAGTGAGTAAAATGAATAAAACTGTTGAAATCACAATCCAATGCAAAGCGAGCTTGCTCTAGTCAGTGAGCTTTCGCAAATTGTCCTCAAAGGTAATCGGCTCCAGCCGTGAATCGAACCCGTCACGTAGGATTTGTAACCAGCGTGCGATACCGTGCCGCTAGACCAGCAACGCTGACAAACGAGCATTGATGATAAAGATACAAAAATTTCAGGGTATAATTATCGAATTGCAAGGGCTGATAAGTGTTGTGAAGACACAACAGTGTTCAATGTTCTTAGTTTCACAAGCTTTTTTTTGTTATATTTAGCTATCCTTGTGTTGTACTTAACATATTATCTTGAGTGGGATGAAAATACTTCCACAGCTGTTTATCATGCTTTCACTGTTTTGGCTTACCTCTTCCCCTTGTTGGGTGCTATGATTGCTGACAGTTGGTGGGGAAAATACAAGTAAGCTTTTTTAATTTTGGGGGCTGGATTCTTGACTTACTTTATGCAAGAACATTGAGTTTACAGTATCTTAAAGAATTCAGATTCAGGATTTATGATGAATGTAGTATATTTCAAAAACTGAGCATTGACATTGTCGTGAAACTTTAAAAAAGCTATGATTAGCAGGGATGATTAACGTAATCAAAACCCGTACGCAACTACTAACTTGTAAAGAAATTTGAAATCATAAACTTTAAAAATTACAGCGAATTAGAAAGAAGAATGTTGGTGATAACTTTCCAAGTTCGACAGGAGTCTTTGTTGCTACGAATGTTAAATAATTCAAAATAATAAGCCCTTTATGAAAGTGGAGTTGCACACGCAGGTATGGCGCGCCGTAGTGAAAAAAAAAAAACGATTTAGCAAATTTTACACGAATTTTCAGCAACTTCGACACAGTTTCACAGCTATTTAGTTAATGTGAAGTGAACTGCAGCTAAAACGCTTCGAAAAATACAATAACAGCCAAAGTGTAACGACATTTAATAAATAGCAGCGATATTTATTAAATAGCGGCGATATTTAATAAATAACGCGACATTCATTAAATAGTGGCGATATTTAATAAACAGCAGCAACATTTAATAAATAACAGCGATATTTAATAAACAGCAGCGAAATTTAATAAATAGCAGCGACGTTTAGCTTAAGTGCAGCGAAAAATTAAAGTGCTGTGGTAATATGCTAATCAGATCAGCAGTGTTTCCATTTAGTGTAATTTTGAAATTAATTTTGAAAAGTTTAATATTTATTTATCCAAATTTGAATTATTATCAGCACAGTGTATCCATATTACTGATAGTGGTACCGCTTTCTGTGCTCAGTGTCCGGAACGAAAATCAGGGCTTAGATGTTGTGTTAACATTTTTTATTTTTGTATTTGAATATTTTTTTTGGAAATTTACAAGGAGTCTCTAGTCTACTTTATTGTTGGACTAATTTGGCAATAAATGAAAAAAGTAAGAAATTTTGGTATGGGGTGTATGATAAAGTATGGGGAAGTATTGGAGGAAGTGTGGGGTTATGAAGAAGTGTGGGGAGGTGTGGGGCAGGTAGCCTATCAGGTGAGTGTGGGGGAGGTGAAGGAAGGTGTGGGGAAGTGTGAGAGAGTGTGAGATGAGTGTGGAGATACCTGTCAGGTGAGTGTGGGGGAGAGATGTTGGGTGAGTGTGGGGAGAGGTGTTGGGTGAGTGTGAAGAAGGTGTAGAAGAGTGTGTAGGCTCCCCCTACACCTCCACACACACACTTCTTCACACTTTCCCACATCCCAACACACTTTTCCCCACTTTCCCTCAACCTCCACACTCACCCCATACACTCTTTCACACCTCCCCATACTTCCTCACATCCCCGACACCTCCCCCACACCCCAACACATTTTCCCACACCTTCCATATTCCCCCCATACTTAACCCAACTCTTTAAACTACCAAAAATCCCCCAATTCTCCCACCATCCATACTCTCCCAAATTCTCTATATTCCTCCATTCTCTCCCGATTCTTTCCCATACTCCCCCATTCTTACTTTATCATTAATCCCATACCAAAATTTCTCACTTTGCTTATTTATTGCCGAATTTAGTTTAGCAATCAAGCTGACTAGAAATTCCTTGTAAATGCCATAAAAAAATTTGAAAACAAGAATAAAAAATGGCAACACAACATCTAAGCTTCTAAAAATGTTTAGGATTTTTGTGGACATACGTAACAATGCTTTTTTGTTGAGTGGGTTCACTGAAAGCATTTTATGTACACTGTGGCTATACTCTGGAGAGTAGAGACAATCGCGATTTGATGTTACGAGAAATGAAGAAATGGAAACACTGCTGATGTCATTAGCATATTACCGCAGCACTTTAATTTTTCGCTGCACTTTAGCTAAACGTCGCTGCTATTTATTAAATGTCGTTGCTATTTATTAAATGTCGCTGTTATTTATTAAATGTCGCTGCTGTTTATTAAATATCACTGCAATTTATTAAATGTTGCTGCTGTTTATTGAATATCGCCACTATTTAATGAATGTCGCGTTATTTTTATTAAATATCGCCGCTATTTAATAAATATCGCTGCTATTTATTAAATGTCGTTACACTTTGGCTGTTATTGTATTTTTCGAAGCGTTTTAGCTGCAGTTCACTTCACATTAACTAAATAGCTGTGAAACTGCGTCAAAGTTGCTGAAAATTCGTACAAAATTTGCTAAATCGTTTTTTTTACAACGGCGCGCCATACGCAGGTCTTACTATATTTTGTATTTTTCAGCACAATATTGTGGCTTTCTATTGTTTATGCGATTGGAATGGTCATTAACACTCTTGGAGCAATTGGAGATTTAGGCGATTTGACTGTCCACGCGTACGTAGAGTAGTAGTCTGTTATTCTGTTAAATGCTTTTTTTTGCAGAAACTTTGGTAGGTTTGTTACAATAAAGCAAACAGACCTTTGTACGGTATAGTTGCAAAAAAAATACTACGTGGGATGCCATCTATTACTTTTAGTCTTACAAGCTTTTAAGGGTAAGGCTATTAATTTAATTTGCAATAATTTAATTCGTCATGTATTTTCAGAGTTCTTTCTTCGATTGGTTTGTTCATTATTGCATTTGGTACAGGTGGTATCAAGCCGTGCGTATCAGCTTTCGGCGGCGATCAGTTTGACGCCGATCAGGTTGGTTCATGTTGGTACAGAATAATAAATAAACTTCAAGTCTGATTAACAGCATTTTTATTCGCAAACAGGTATTTAACATCAATCTTTCAATTGCTTGCTGCTCAGCTTCAAATTTTTAATTCATATAGCAATTACCGCTAGATAGTAGTATTAGTTTGTGGTGCACGAGTGGGCAGAGTTATTGGTACATTAGGCTTTAGAGCTATCTTCGGTCGTCCGACACTCCGTCACTCAACTAGGCATTTTCCACAATGCATGTAGCCTACTTCGGTGACTTGACAACCCAAGATGCAAAATCGATATGGCTTAGAAAAAAAAAATTTTTCTTGCTCCGCGTCTTTTCCTTTTTTACGATAATATAGCTCATCAGAAACGTGTCTACAGTAAAGCCAGAAGAATGAGTAGGCCTATAAAATTTTCACTTCTTGCAGGAAGACTACAGAAGAAGCTTCTTTTCTCTCTTTTACTTTGCAATCAATGCTGGAAGTTTAATATCTACACTAGTTTCTCCCATAATCAGAGGTACTAAAAAATGCATTGCTATCTTATTTGTACTCAAGTTCATTTACTAAAAAAATGCAGTTTTATTGTCTGTTCTAGATATCATCGTGCTTAAGCCTACGAGGTAAATCTGTAAAAGTTACCCCAGTGATTAGGGCATCAGACTCCTGGAGTAAACGTTGCTAGTTCGATACGTAACTAGGTCGTGATTTTGTGATGCAAGCACTGCGCCGCTATGCTCTTATTGGCAACAATTATTGGTTGCATTAAAATAATTGAAATTAATTTTTTTAACACGAAAATTTTGCACCACATAGACAACAATTTTGCGTGAAAACGCATTCAGGTGTTAGCAGCCAAAAGTTTTCTTTACACTAGCAGCATTACGCTAAAGCAAGTGACAGGACCCGTTTCAGATACTTGGCGCCAGGGTAACACAACTCCGAAGAGACATGGCCGCGGTGGCAAGCCGTTGACTACACTGAGTCGACTTTGACTAGCCCGGGATTTGAATCCAAGACTTTCTTGATTGATAGTGATGTCTTCATTAGCATTGACTTAAAGTTTTATCTTATTAGATGAAGTTGATTGCTTCGGAGACGATTGCTACGCTTTGGCTTTCGGTGTTCCAGCGATTCTTATGATTGTAGCCATAGGTAAGTAGCGATATTCAAAGCTGACGCAACACGTCTATGTGGGTCTGTGTTTGCCAAAGTGTGTCATTTTACCGCCAATTTGTCACAGGTAGATGATGGCAAATCATAGCTACATTTTAATGAACTATGCAATAGAGCCCGTACAATCGCTGGCGTGCGAGTCGCTGCAGATTAACCTTCTCTTGCAATCTTATCAAATAACGTTTAAAAAATCAAAAAGATCAAATTTAGCCAAGATACATAGAACCAAGAAAAAGACAGCTTTTAATTTTAAAATCAACATACTTTACCATACATACATTACTTTACCAAAACGTCAAAAAACTAGGAAAATATTTGAAGAGATGAAAGGCAAAGGCTTCTCATCTGTTGAAAGCCAATAATGGCAGCTTATAATGGTACAAGTTCTTACTTCTTAGCACTTGTTGATGCATTTGTATTTTATTTAGTCTTGTTTGTGATTGGTTCGAGATGGTACAGGAAATATCCCCCTCAAGGAAACGTGTTTGTCCTGGTATCAGCAACAATGTTTGTAAGTATATTCTTTATCTTGAAGTATTATTATTAAGTTATTGCTGGTTTTTTTTTTTTTTTGGAGCTGGTATGAGTGGTAGGCTAACACATTTTTTGACAGAACGCAGTGAAAAAACGATTCAAAACAAAGAGCAAAGAACGTACGAAGGAACATTGGTTGGATTATGCGTATGATGGAACAAACGTACGTAGTCATCACTATCTGTGCAAAGAAAACAAATTTTTACTTAATAAAGTAGTTGGAATTGCATTCCTACTTTTTTTTTCTCCAGAAATAGCTGTAAAGTTCATGATCATTTACGCTTGCGGAAGGAACATTTCCGAAATTTCTGTTTAGCGGGGAGCGGATTTACTTACATGATTTTCCGGCCCGTAAAAATGCATGGATATTAGAGAGAAAAAGCATAATGTTACGCAAACAGCTTACAGAAATGTGATGGACATTTTTGGGGGGACCGCCCACTTTCATCCACCCTTGGCTTGAGTAAAAAAAGTTCTATTTTTACTTAGGCTATATTACTCTGTAGCAAAATGCTCAAATTTTATTGAATATCAATTGCGGAGCATCTTTTGGGGGGATCTGTGGACAGAGGAACTATCAAAAAAGTAACATATAATGTTTTTGACAAGACATATTGAGTCTACACAAATTTTTACAGGCCATTCTTATTCGTGATATTAAATACGTTCTCAATGTATTGGTTCTTTTTATTCCTCTACCTTTATTCTGGGCGCTGTTTGATCAGCAAGGTTCTCGCTGGACATTGCAAGCAGTCAGAATGGATGGATATATAGTAAGCAAAACTGATCATTTTATAATAACATCGCTTTTGCACGGATAATCGATAGACTTGCATGATTATCTTAAGCAAAAAGAAATATATAGAACGTTTTGTTTTGACTCGAGCTTACACCAAGGTGGTTGCAAATAATCGCGATTGAAACGAGTCAAAATATTAAAAAAATTATAAAACGTCGTGTGGAGTGTTATCGTTTGATAGCCTGAGCAGTTCTGAAACTTTTTTAGTTTTAGATTCACTACTGTATGTGGAGTGAGCTAATTTAGATAGCTCAAACACGAATACTGCCACAGTGTTTTGCAATTACTGTAGATGTACTGTAACTTATATCTGAACTTCTGCGGGTAAAACAGCGTTTCCAGCTAATGAATTAAATTTTATCAAGTTTTTTTCATTTGAGCCAATCCTTATAGTGTCACTCAAATCAAGATATATTTTTTCAAAAGTGCAACAAGCATGTTTTGAGCACAAATGCAAATGCATTTCTACAGGGAACTCTTCGAATTCTTCCAGATCAAATGCAAATCTGCAATCCTCTGTTGATCGTGACTTTGATCCCATTATTCGAAGTCACTCTTTATCCTTGTTTGCGTCGCTTGAACATCAATTTCAGGTAAAAAATAGCTTGCGTCACCCCAAATAGCTTAAGTCATCCGCAATCAGTGTCAGAGCGCTTTTGTTCTGATTTAGAAGGCCTATTCTTCTCAAATTTCAACAAGTTCTTAAATACAGCAAATTTTGTCTCAGCCAAATGCATACCGGTACCCAGTGATGAGATTCAGGGGGTTCGCACGGGTTCGCGCGAACCCGTTCTTGGAATGTCAGGATAATCAGCGAACCCGTTCTTGCTTCTTTTTACAGACATCAGACCTTTATGAAGGAACCTGTTGTTAGGAAGTACGATACAAAAGAGAACCTGTTCTTAAAATTTTGAATCCCATCACTGCCGGTACCCAATGTTTTTTCAGAGAGGCATGTAAAGAAAAATTCATAGCAAAAAACACTACTAATTTTTTGAGAGTGTTCGAAAGATATAACGGTAATGAGTGAAAGAGGCATATCTTATCTTCGTCTGAGGGAGAGCGCGTATAGAAGTCTCCCCCTTAATTCCACCTCTACGTACGCAGCTGGTCCTAGGCTAAGCATTGGTTGTGTTTTTGGAAACAAAAAATTACGGTCAACTAGTCAGCCAGTCATGTCGACGAATCCGGTAAGCGCAAGCCGGCTAAACGCTAGAAGGTAACTTGCGTTTAGAATAATTGCATAAGAAAACCAAGCTGCAATCAATAGCTTGTATTATAAGCAGCATGCGCATTGCGCAAGGTAGCTCAAATGTGTCATTGCCTTGAAGGCTGAGTTTGTGTTACGTCTATTTTTCGTAATTTTAGCCCATTACGTCGAATGACTGCGGGAATGTTGTTGGCTGGAGTATCATTTGTGGTGGCTGCGTTGATACAGCTGATGATTGATGTAAGTGGAGATTGCAATACAAAATAGAAATGCTATGTGACAAATTTTAAAGATTATTTTTATTTTTTATTATTTAGTTGCATATTTATCCTCCTATCACGAGAAAGCGATCAATGCGTTATACGAGCTCGCTTAGGAGTTGCCGGCCATCTATCTACCACACCAAGATGGGGGAATCCCGCTAAGTGCCTTTCCCAACGGCACAACAAGCGAACTTGCCGGCTTGTTCTCCACACTGTCCCTTCAATGCTGAGCGTCAAGCAGGGAAGCTGTGAATACCAATTTTAAAGTCATTGGTTTGACCCGACTCGGAATCAAACCCGAGTCTACAGCTCAATAGACAGACGCTCCATACCACTCGGCCATCTGAGCTGTTGAAAGATTAAGGTTTGTTTAAAGAATTTCAATGAATAAGTCAACGCTTGAATCTAACCCACAAGATTTTGGGTTAAAGTAAAAGAGTGGGATTCGAACTAACTCCCCGACCCGCTAGTGACGTTTCACCTGCTCGATGGTTGCAGCCTGTCTTTACCACTCGGGCATCGTAATTTCATATGGTGTGCCGATAAATTTCTCGTATTAACGCAAAGAAAAGCAGCGTAAGTAGCTCAAAAATAGTTTAGTTTTGCCATTCTTATTTGTTCGTTGCCTTAAAGAGGCACTATGCGTTGGGATATGATTTTAAATTCAGAATTTTTTAGGCTATATTCCAACTTTATAGGTCAATTTAACTGAAACACCATACAACAATCAACAAACAAGCTTGCGAATTATCAACGCTGCTGAGTGCACCTTGAAAATTCAATCAAATATTTACCCTGAGTGGAATGTAGAATCTGAAGAAGGGAGTGCAGGACCTTCCCTATACGCGATACTCTCTGACGATGTAAGTTGCAAACAAGCTCAATTACAGTTACTCGTAAAGTTTGTGTCTGCACGCACATCATGAAGATTCATACAGACGAATGCGATGTCAACAAAAGTCCGTCTACACTACAAGCTACGGATCCTCAAAGCATCCCATCACAATGTTAAAACATCCGATGAACTCCTTTGTAATAAACGATTTGTAGCGGACTATATTAAGTAATCGAATAAGTATAACTCATACTGTTTGTACTCAGGTTTACGTACCCTTGAAGTTCCCTCGCGTTTTCCGA
The DNA here is from genome assembly GCA_964006365.1 of Trididemnum miniatum. Classification (NCBI taxonomy): domain Eukaryota; kingdom Metazoa; phylum Chordata; class Ascidiacea; order Aplousobranchia; family Didemnidae; genus Trididemnum; species Trididemnum miniatum. The sequence continues at coordinate 9,112,176 of OZ023234.1, read as the reverse complement.
GCTGAGCAGCGCATTACGACAAGGGGATGCGCGAAAATTATCACAGTTTAACGATTACGGATTTTTTTTTTTATTTTTGGAAATCAACCGCCAAACCCGAAATTGTTGGCTGGCTATGTGCCACAAGGGCAGGCAGGCCTTAAGTGATTTACAATTTTTAGGAAGGCGCATGGTAACATAAAGTTTGGAACCTATTGCTTTAGGATCTCATGAATCTCAGGATAAGAACCCCTTCTTTGCACTGTGCTTATTAAGAGCACATAAGCGTGTAAATGCAAACTCCTGACGCCAATTCTGCCACAAATTTGTTGTCTTCGTCTAAGTAAGCCAGAACTACAAAAGAGAAAAACGACGCATCTGCTTACGTGCTTATAATTATGCATAGATAGATAGATAGCCTGCTTTTATTTTAGTCATAATTCAATACAACAGCTCAGATGGTTGAGTGGTATGGAGCGTCAGTCTCTTGAGCTGTAGACTCGGGTTTAATTCCGAGTCGGGTCAAACCAATGACTTTCAATTTGGTATTCACAGTTTCCCTGCTTGACGCTCAACATTAAAGGGACAGTGTGGAGAACAAGCTGGCAAGGGTACTTGTTGTGCCGTTGGGAAAGGCACTTAGCGGGATTCCCCCATCTTGGTGTGGTAGACAGATGGCTGGCAACTCCTAAGCGAGCTCGTATAGCGCATTGATCGCTTTCTCGTGATAGGAGGATAAATATGCAACTAACTAACAAACAATTTATACCAAAGTATATTTAACAACGAACTGACAAGACTGGGGGGCCGCGAAAGGATCTTTAGGGTCATCGGGTCTGGAGTCACCGTAAGTCTTTGTGGTGCAGGTTACAGATTCATCAGGGTTTGGCTGTACTCATTTTTTTCCGTGGTTGTTATCAAACTTGTTTTTAGGCAACGGACACTTTAGAAAGCTTCGTTTCTCCTGGATCCTACGAAGTTTTATACGCTTGCAACGACGATCCAGAGAATGAGTTTCACACAGCTGTTGTTGATATGGAAGGAGAAGTCGTTTATGATTTAATAATTAGTAGAAACACCTCCACGATGCTTCAGCACTTATTTGTAAGTAACTGCAGTACTTTCACTTTTTAGTGGTTACCAGCAAGTAGGCTACCAACCAAATACTTTTCGCTTAACAATGGTATATTTTTGCAGACATCTCATCCAACTGATAAAGCTCTAAGCGGAAATGCGATTGTAGGGTAAGACGGCAAAACATTATTTACTACATGCATTGCTTCGCTTGTTATGCTTTGAATTTCGCTATAGTTTACTTGTTTGTTAATCAGCCAATTTATTCACTTTTCCACGACACTCGAAAAAACAACAGAGACGTTATAACTAACTCGCTTAGGTGACCAATCACTTGTCTATTACTTTAAGGAGAGAAAGTCTCGCCATGAGTTTTTGCCTACACGGCAAAATAATGAAGTAATCTTGTTGTATGTTCTCCACCATGATCTTTTAATGTTGGACGTCAAGCAAGAAAGCTGTGATTACCGTTTTTTGACTCTTTGTACCAATGATTTTCAATCTTTTCGGTGGAGCGGAACCTCAATAAAATATTCCAGATACTCGACAAACCCCCGTGCATTGATTTGAACTTAATTTACTCGAACCTAGCTCTAAATGATCAACTTTCGAAAGTCCTGGATTGTTCTGGCTGAACCTAGGTTAAAAACACTACTATTATGCGATTGATATGGCATAAAGTTTGTGATTTTTCTATTGCATTGAAAAACTAAACCGATAAAATATGCCACAAAAATAACACAAAGTCAGTACAGTACCAAACAAAAATTTTCGAATGAAAAAATGATCTGTTTCAAGTGACTATTAGAATGGCAAAGGGTATTGCAGCGACGTAGCATTAAATTATGTGAAATCAAAACAATAGATAAAAGCAAGGTTCAATCTGATCTGTCAAAGTGCTCGATAACTATCAGCAGCTAGAGCTTATATTACAAGATAAAATAAGATAACCACCCAATTTATTTGAATAAACTAAACTTATACCACCTGAAGAGCCGATAACGGCGAAACTAGCTGTAGTGCTTTTTTAAATATTATAATAGTGATTTTATGAGTCAAAAACTTATAACCGTAAGTGTTATAAGTTGCAAAATTGCAAAATTTGACGTTATTTTCAAATTATTGAATTGAAGGTTTTGCGGTGATTTTTGACGTCACTGCAAATGAATTGTCACTCTTTGAATCAGCATTCGCTCGAAATACGAGTCGAATTCGATCGGCTTCAGTTGAAACTGAGCCCGCAACGAAAAATCCGTAACCTGCGCGCGATATCGTTATTTTCTGAAAAATCATTTGGGTTGGAGCGGTTTGTTCAGAAAAAGCATTTTCATTTGAAATATGTGTTTTTGTAGACTGGTAAACACATTTGACAGCAATCTCACGTACGTGCAAGCTGAAGCTGAAGAGGAAGGAAGGATCAGTGGGTGGGTTGCTCCCAACTCCAGATTCGACATTGGTGCCATTGAAGGCAGAGGAATGTAAGCAAATTTAAGGACAGTTTACAATATGCATATTTTAAGCATTTAAGCTAAGCTGAGATGTTGTAGCGTCAACTTTTGTTTCTTTATATGGAGCAACCGGCTCTCTCGCCAAAGACCAGAAATAATAAAGAGAAAAAGATGGAGCTGCAAGCGCTTCAAATGTAAAGTGCCATCATGGCTTTACGTCAGTGGTTTTCAACCTTTCTGGTGGTGCGGAACCCAACATTCCAGAAACTGGGGGAACCTCTGTGCAGCCCAGCTCTAAATTGTAAACTTGCGAAACCCCTGAACCACTGCTCTACGTTATCATCATTTTTGAACTAAACTTTTTTACTTTTTTCAATCAGGAAATCAATTCATTTGGAAGTAAACGGAGTGGAAGTCGACAGAAATTTTGAAACACAAACAGGAGCTCTTTATACGCTTGTTGTTCGCGATTTCACTCCAGAAAACGAATTAAGTGTAAGTGCACGCTTGTAATTTATCGGCGACCTAATTATGTCACATGTGGAACTGGTTTAGGCAGACGATTTAATTCTGGAACAGTATACTGATATTTATCAAAACGATGTGAGTCTATTTTGGATGATCCCCCAGTATTTCCTCATAACTTTAGGAGAGGTTTTCTTGTCCGTTACTGGTTTGGAATTCGCCTATTCCCAGGTAAGAAAGCTAAGTGAATCTAAAACTGTTTTTAACAGCTGTTTGGAAAATTTCTGATTGATTTACGTTGAATGTATGTCCAACAATTTATTGCATTGTCATCAAAAGCAATCCAATCTTCATTATACTCGCGATGTAACACCGAAGTGTGCAACGAGTAGCGGGACCGATGTAGCGTCTGTAGCGTCTGGGTAAAACATCTCCGAGAAAACGTCGCAGCGGTTGCGAGCCGTTGACGACACTGTGTCCGATGGCCCATGCCGAAAATCAAAGTGAAGTCCTCCTGCACCGATAGCAATGCATTAAACAACTGAGCTCTATCGTTATTACTATTATTATAATAAATATTAAGCATAATATCAGCCGCTTAAATTAGCTGCTTTTATTAGTTTTTTTATAAAGTTGCATGTTTATTTTCTTGTCGCGAAAAAGAGGTCAAAACGCTATAATAAAACAAGCTAAGGGGTTGCCGGCTTCCTGTGTACTATTCTAAAATGGAGAAATTCTGTTAAGTGCCTTTCCCAAAATGATTTTTTTGATCCATTTATAATCGTTTTGATTCCGGTTAATTTTTCCCAAGGCTCCACCGTCCATGAAATCTGTCCTCACATCCTTCTGGCTCTTCACTGTTTCTATTGGCAACATTATTGTGTTGATCGTTGCTGAAGCAAGATTTGTACCTAAACAGGTAAGACGAAATTGTATATACTTGTACTCGACCTTGAACTCGGTCTTTTTGGCCGGACTCGAACTCGTGGACTCATTCGCGAAAAAGTTATTTGAGAGTTAAACTTTTCCTACACTTGACAAAACTACACTTTCTATAAACTCGGAAAAAATTAGTGAACTCGAACTTGAGTTCGGAAAATCAGAAGTGAAGAACTCGAGCTCGTCGAGCAAATGTTTTGTGATCTCGAACTCGATTACAAATGCTATTAGCAGCCCTATTTTCCACAAAACGTCTAGTATATTTTTGTAATAATTAAAGCTAAATCTTGTGATATGCTAAATTTTTTATTTTCGAAATAACTACAATCGAGTAACGTTAAAATAAGCGCTGCTGATGCTTCATGTAAACCGATCAAATGCTCAGCTAAAAAAATTTAATTTCCACCGGAATTCTGCTTGCGCATGGCCAAAACTGCCAAAAAACTCAATGTAACCAACATTGCATGTAACTTATAGGTCAGCTATAAGTGCCATAATAACCGGTAGTACTTTTTACGACTAGGCAGATGAATATTTCCTCTTTGCCGGATTGATTGGCGTTGCCGCTATTCTCTTTATTATTCTGGCGGTCAGATACAAGTATGTTGATGAGTCTGAATTTCTTGATATGGACGAAGACGACAATTCATCGGCCGACGAAAAAGAAAAAGGCAAATATAACGAAGCATTTGATGAAAACACTGAACTATGATTCTCACTCCTTTTACTGTTATTTAAATTTTCTCGTAAATCTGCTCAATTTTTTTTTGTAAGGGCAATAGTTTCTTGCGCAGAGTTAAAAGCGGCAGTTACGTTTAGTCTGTAGAGCCAAAATCATCTGTAAATTTTTTAAATATTTGATGTGTAATTTTTTATCTTCATTTTCTTTTTTCTGTTGTTTTATTCTTGCAGCCCAGTCTGTACAACGATATTTCTCGTTAGATTTTTTTTAACCAATTATTAAAAATTTTATTTTTTGTGACAAAATGTTAGTTTGGTCATTTCTACCGTAGTTTGGTTTAAAGTTTCCTTTCATAAAGTAGAATTTGATTTAAGTTTAAATTCGCAAAATTTACTGGAACTGAAACAGATTTGCGAGTTCAACTGGTTTCTGGGTTATATCTTAGAGCTGTAAGAAACAGGATAAAGTTAGCAACTTTTCTTTGGGCTAGTACAGCAATTTGTTTTCGTCTATTTAGTTGCTTGCTGCTGTCCTAAATATTCAAATCAATAAACGGAAATCTTAACAGTAATTCAGGAAGACCGCGAAGTGAGTCGAAGCGTAAGTAGCCACTCGGTATGCTCAACAAAATGATCGACTCCAGCCGTGAATCGAACCCATCATGTAGGATATGCAACTTGCACGCGGTGCACTGTAGGTTATGTCGCAAAGCACTTTTTGCAAAAATATTTGAAAAAAGTGGAATCGTCTTTTCAAAAATATATTGCATTTAATCATATACGGAAGTGCTCAAGTTGCATTTAATCATTATATAAACTTTTTGTATGCGAAATAAATTAGTTGAGCAAAAGGAAATGATGTACTGGTAGCTAACAGCAAACATTGTTTTTCTCCACCATTATGATGCATTTTGATTCTCAGCGTGATTTTGCGATTTTTAAAGTCAAGTACACATTTTCAATCTATCAAAAAAGAAGTTTAACTTACTCTGCATTGTTTACATATTTTGTTTTCGTTCCTTTGTCAACAAAGCAGCGTGTTTGTAAATGCAGATAACAAGATCTTGACTTGCATAAAACTTGACCAAAACTGTCTTATGTGAGACCTAGTGTAAACAATTTTGATCAACTACTGAAATATCTACCAGCCAGTGGCGTAGCAGGAAATTTTGAAAGGGAGGGTGGATCATAAAGTGCAAATGCCGTCAGAAGAGTTTGGTACATTTTAGTCACGTAGCAACATTTGATCTTTTTTTAATAAAAAACAAAGTCAAAGGGGCGGTAGGAGGACGCTATGGCACAATGCTTCCTCCTTAAATCTGCTCCTGCTATTAGCAGAGTACGGTCAAATTGATCAATGATGATGCGTCTTCAAGCTATGTACTACCCTCGTTTCTTGATTTTTCTCCTGTAGGCTGTATGCTTATCCAACATCTTTTGGTTGCAGAACAAAAATGAAACCAGTTTTCACTGCACAGTTTTATATTCAGTTTGAACTATACTTTCTGGCTATGCTGCAATTATTAATTTTCACCCTGCAAATTCAATATTTTATAGCAACTTTTGAAATAAGGTTAACTTTCATTATTTTTCCCAATATAAAAATGTGCTAAAATCTAAGCATAATAGCTGATGTCGCCAATATGCTGCACCAAATATTAAAGATTTCAAACTAAAAAACAACACAAAAATAGATAAATTTATACTAAAAAAAGTGCTTAAAGGCAAACATATTATAGGCCTACCTGTATATTCTGAGTGAAATTAGGAATTTGTTTACTTCGCGTATCAGTACATTCGTGGTTCAAACTCCACGGTAGTCACCTGACTTTCTTATCAGTAGCTTGTCAATCATAAACCCTACTATACCATTTCGATGCAAGAACTTTATGTTTGTTGACGCATTTCACCGATTGACGTTTAGAATGACGTCAGACTGGTTTGATTCGGTGAAATGTTGTTTTCCTCAATTTTCCAATCATAATTTTTTTGAAAATGCAAAGAGTTTAAATTGATTTTCAAAAAACCTTTGTTTTTTTCCAAGCGTTCGGTTGGGTTTTGGTCCATGTGCTTAAGCAGTTTTTGCTATTTTTTGAATTGATTACTTGATGAAATTTGATAATTTTTGCACAGAAAAATCTTAAAAAAGGTGAAAAATAAATTTGCCAAACGTTTTTAATAGAAATTGATTATTCATAAATTTATTAAAATTTAAGCAATTTTACTCCATGGAAAACGCTGGGCTTTCGCTGTCTCCACTCTAACCCTCCCTGTTCATTAACCGCAGGCCCTAGAATTTTGAAAAATACAGCAGTTTCATGAGGAACCCGAGTTCTTTAAAGTCCACTACTAACATTTGCAGAATTCCGAAAAAAAAAATTTTTGTTGTCAAAATTGCCTATTCAAACGGGGTAGTTGTTTAGCGCGTCAAAGTCAACACGCGTTTTGATCAAATAAAAGATAAAAATTCTCTAATTTCCACGTTTTTCAACGAAATGTCTTGAAACTTCCCACAAACATAGTTGCTTATCTGGCTTTTGGGTTTTTTTTGTTTTCATGCACTTTTTTGCAGGAAAAAAGGGAAAATTTTGACTTTTTTGTAAGCTCTTTGGTTTTAAATTTGTGCTTTAAGATTATCAAAAAAATCGTTATTACTCGGTTGACATTTCTTTAAACTCAGTAACATTCAAAAAACACGCTTAAAAAAAATCAAGAAGTCGGTTATGCATTGTTTTTTTTCAAAATATACGCCCAATTAGGTTTTTGTTGGATTCTCGTTTTGGGCTTAAGCGATCCAACCTTGAAGGTTGCTAAACTTGCTAGGAGGGTCAAGTTTGGGATTAATAAAGGACTAGGTGTAAAGACAAATCATGAAAAGTGTGCAGTTTCAATAGCCAACGAGTTTGATACCTTTCAAAATGCTCTTTTCTCTAAATTTAGAGGCTAGGGTTTGAAGTAACAGTGTAGCCTAATGAGGGTTAGACTGAAAATTAGGGTTGAAGATTAAAGTATGGGTTGAGCGTTAAAAACAGGGGTTAGGGTGCAAATTGGATCACAAAAAGACTCAAGTTATTCGGGCCAACGTAGATTTATAGGTATTTATCAATTTATGTCTAATTTGGATAAAATCAAATCGGACTTAAAATCAGGAGTAAAATTAGGGTTAGGCTAAAAATTAGGGTTGAAGATTAAAGTATGGGTTGAGCGTTAAAAACAGGGGTTAGGGTGCAAATTGGATCACAAAAAGACTCAAGTTATTCGGGCCAACGTAGATTTATAGGTATTTATCAATTTATGTCTAGTTTGGATAAAATCAAATCGGACTTAAAATCAGGAGTAAAATTAGGGTTAGGCTAAAAATTAGGGTTGAAGATTAAAGTATGGGTTGAGCGTTAAAAACAGGGGTTAGGGTGCAAATTGGATCACAAAAAGACTCAAGTTATTCGGGCCAACGTAGATTTATAGGTATTTATCAATTTATGTCTAATTAGGATAAAATCAAATCGGACTTAAAATCAGGAGTAAAATTAGGGTTAGGCTAAAAATTAGGGTTGAAGATTAAAGTATGGGTTGAGCGTTAAAAACAGGGGTTAGGGTGCAAATTGGATCACAAAAAGACTCAAGTTATTCGGGCCAACGTAGATTTATAGGTATTTATCAATTTATGTCTAATTAGGATAAAATCAAATCGGACTTAAAATCAGGAGTAAAATTAGGGTTAGGCTAAAAATTAGGGTTGAAGATTAAAGTATGGGTTGAGCGTTAAAAACAGGGGTTAGGGTGCAAATTGGATCACAAAAAGACTCAAGTTATTCGGGCCAACGTAGATTTATAGGTATTTATCAATTTATGTCTAGTTTGAATAAAATTAAATCGGACTTAAAATCAGGAGTAAAATTAGGGTTAGGCTAAAAATTAGGGTTGAAGATTAAAGTATGGGTTGAGCGTTAATATTAGAAGTTATGGCTCAGATTGTTCCACATAAGGATTAAAGTTACTCGGGCTAAAGAAAAGTTGTTCTTACTTTAAAGGTTACGCCAGCTTTGAATAATTAATATTGGGGTTAAATTTAGGGTGGGATTTTAAAATTCGGATTGAAGATTAAAGTACCGTACCGGTAAAGATCAGTGGTTGAAATTAGAGTTAAATTGCAAATTGACTCTGGTTTTTATGCCACAGATGTAGTGGTTCTATAACTTTTATCTATGAGATATATCTGAATAGATAAATTTAGGGTTAAAGTTAATGAAGATAGTTTTTGGATGGCTTGAGCGCTAGCGCTGCACAACTGAAAAAGAAAACTGGCAACATCGCCAAGTCGTAGTGTTTTCTTCATTTCTTTTTGGCAGATGATGAAGAATCTTTAGAATCGAATCAAATTGTGCTGGTAGGCAAGTGGTGTATCCCTTGCAGCAGTGGTTCTTAAACTGGGTTTGACCGAACCCCAGGGGTTCGGTGAGGCTGTAGCAGGGGTTCGGCTAAGATCAGAATAAGTTTTTGCAAAAAGGCATACAGTTGCAGTAAATGACTATCTCTGCGTAGAATGATGCATCCCCCCACCATACTCTTTCAACGCTGTTTTTGATGAATACAATTTTTCCATAGTTTCAAACCTATTTGATAACAATCATCTTTATGCCTTAAGCACGCATAAATCGAAAATGTGCGAACAAAATGTATCATATTTGGTGAAGGACTTAGAGTTAGAGGCAAAAAAACTAAACAGAATTTGCCATAAAAATTGTTCAAAAAGCGCTAAAATGGCTATTACAGTGTCTAAATTTTTGAAAACTTTCCGGGGAAGCATACCCCCGGACCCCCCTAGAGCCATATTTTTGTTCCTCAATTTGCTTCAAAATAACTTTCAGGAAAAAAATACGCTTAAAAAATGTAAAAATTTTATGCCACCCTCCACCGCCTTAAGAATATTCTGAATACGCCCCTGACGTGAAACATTTTCAAAGAGCTTATGCTTTTTTCCGGTATAGACGTCTAACGTCTTTGCACTCATTTAACATTCAGCCTAATTCAAAACTGCATCCCCCTCTAAAATTTTCTGGATCCGCTCCTGGTTATAATTAAGGGTTCGATGTATGCTTGCATGACACCTGTTGGGTTCGATACTTCCGACAAGTTTGAGAACCACTGCCTTACAGGCTCTCAGGTTAAATTTTATTTATTTAGTTATTTCAGACTCTTAGGTCCATAAAAAAAAAAACATGAGAAAATACCAAATACAAAAAGCAAACACATAACATTAAAAGCATCTAGGCCTATATCAGAAATGCAATTTATATATTGATACTGGTAGAATATATAATGCCCAAAATAAGATTTCAAAAAACAATCAGAATCATAGACTTGAGTAATGTAAGTATTGGTAGATAGCATATTGGTACATCCACGAATTAAATCGGCAGCGCGTTTTCTCATTAACAAATTTGAACCTAAATGTGAGGAACATAAAGGTGGTTCAGCAATGGAAGAACTTATTTGTTACCGGTAGTTGACTCTTGACTTACAGTGGTACCGGTAGCCTAGATATGAGACAGATCTTACTACTGTAATGCTCTGCTGGCACAACTATTTGGAATTAAAGTAGGCTAAAAATTTTAAGCTTCTTTCACTTGCACTAGGGTGTCGATAGGCATGTGTCTTCATCCAGTGTTAATCCGGTTTGTTCCTTGTGTCCGAAGGTGGCCAGATGCACCTCATTCCCTCAGCAATTGCTCTCACTCCCTCTCTCCATCTCGCACGATCTGTAGCCTCCTCCACTCTCAACCCAATCTTCTTCATACTCTCTTCTACTTGTCTCTTCCATGTTTGCTTCGGCCGTTCTCGCTTCCATGTGTGCAAACTTGAAACCAGTAAATTATTTTTGGTATTATTATTAAACTGAAAATTTAATAGTAAGTGAGGAAAACTTCTAAGTGAGCTTGCGCACTTTGAGTTAGCAGACTAATGGAACTGTGTATGTAATTATGACAAATTCAATCAGCTCCAACCATTATTCAAACCTGTCACAAAAATCTGTATGCTAACTTGCATGCACTCTGCAGTGGTGTGTGCTGGGGTTCCAATACACAAGCATCCAATTCCTTGGCCAGTTCTGACACATGTTATAAGCCTCTCTCACCTAGGACTAGATTCTATCATACTACACGAATTGTACGATGGTACCAATACATCGACATCAGGACATGGAAGAACTTCTTCAAGTACCGGTAACCCTTTGAAAATTTTTGGATGTGCCCTTTAAACTAGGGTATTAGCATCACATTGTCAGTGGTTCTCAAACTTTTTTGGTCCATGGTTCCCTTCCAAAGACCTTTAAGCACTTGTGGGTCCCCTGCTGTATAACTAAAATATTTAGTTTTGGCTTTAAACAGACTTCCAGCAGTTATTTTATTACCCATAGGGAATGCAATATTATGTGGAAGCCCTTGCTCGTGGTTCTCTAAAAAACACTTTGTGGTAACCCAAATTGGGCCCAGGGGCCCCTTTAAGAAAGTGTGCTTGATGATTGGGTCATTTTTGAGTTTTAAACTATTTGGTCATTTAAACTTACAGGTATAAACAGATGAAGACAGATTATAATTGTGATAAGTGATTGAACGATGAGCAGTGTTTCAATGCATTATCAAGATTTGTTTGTTCTGCAAGAATATGAAGGTGAAGAATCAAGCAAATCAGTATTGTAGATTGATAAATATACTGCTACTTCAAATTATGAATAAAAATGATCTATTGACAACAAGGTGGTTAGAGCTATTCTGTCAGTTTCATCAAAATTGTTCTTGATACTTGAGCCAAGTAATTGTAGTGAAGTGATCTACCGGTATGATTTTCATGCAGGCATGCATCATTCATGCAGGCATGTAAATGTTCAGAATTATATCTAAATATTTGGTACCGGTAGTAACCAGCTCCATTGGTGTTGCTTATGTCAGTGCCAATATATTATTACAAGCTGATGCAAGTGGATTTTACTTCAAGACGAGAAAATTTGAAAACATCTGATTAAAAAGAATAAATGCGTCATCAAAATTATAATGATGGTTTGATTGAAACTTTTTTCAATAAGTAATCCAATCATGAAACCTTTTGATGGTATATTAATATCTTTGCGGTTTAAACCATTCATGCTCTGGAAGCTTGTAGTTCCACTTCTTACATCATGTTTGTGTATCAAAACTTCATGCTGGTAAGTGTAAACGATTTATATCAAAATTAACATATTTAGTTACTGGTACTAAAAGGAATATTTTGAGTTTGCTTATTTTTAAGCTGTATTTATAAATATTAATTTTACTATCAAAAATTAAAAAGGTGTCTGAAAAGATTCTTTAAATAAACTATTGAACCATGCAGACTATTGTTTTGCTCTTAGTTACAAGTTAAACGTGTGTTTATGGTAGTTTAATATTGATTTAAATTGGTTTGAGAAGCTAATTAAGTTAAACATTTGAACTTTTTTTTATATTTCTCAGCATTTGACATGGCAGCTATCAATGCTATTTAATGACATGACAGGTATTGAACTTATCAAAAAGGTTTATATCCTAGCAATTTATTACTTAGGTAACTAGTTACTTTGCTTCCAAAATCGTATTTTGTTTTGTTTTCGTTTGCCATTTGCTGCTTGTTTGCAACTTGCATGTAGTACTGTTTTCCGCAAAATCACATAAAGGTTAATGATGTTTTTGTAGAAAAACTGTCGTCTTGAATATAAACAAATAAATTTCATTTTTTTTGCAGTTAATTGCTCAACGTGGAAGAGGAATTCAAATCTTTTGTGAAGAATTGTTTACTAATCCTGGACAATTTTAGTTTCAGTTTTTGAAACTTTAAGCAAAGATATTTAAGACCCTCCCTAATAACTAATCTTTTATTATATACTGTGGCCACCATGATTATTAAATGATCTGAGCGTTTTATTTTGCTACCTACGCATGTATATATATAAATTTTTTGAACACTATTGATAACGATAGTGTTCAAAAAAATTTTTTGCGTTGTATGAAATCTTTGATAGGACAAATCATCATATTCTGTTTAAAAACGAAGCTTTTGAATGCATTGTGCCTAGTTTCTTATACCAAAGAGAGTAGGTCTATGCAGGTTCGGAAGATTATTGCCTTTCGCAATCATTTATTGTTCTAATGGTGTACACCAAGGCGTAGTCTTGAGCGTTTTCTAATTTTTCTGTGTTTTAAAACATTTGTCTTGCTATGAATAAGGTCAGGCATTTTGCTACGTTGGTAATTCTTGCTTAAACCACTTGTATAGTGTTTGCCGTTTAACATTAACGGTCTCCAGGTTTCAGTGAGCTGATGTTATAACTACTCCATCAGAATATCATACATATACATATAATTTTAACCATAATGTATTTTGAAATATTGCTTGTGTCTTAAAAGTCTTGCTGTTTTTTTTTTGTGTCCTTGATCATTTTCATTTGAATACATGGACACAAGGTGTAACTACTCCATTATCTAGGATATGGCATCAAATTTTAACCCTGATGTATTTTAAAATTATGTTTGTGTCTGACAAATATTGCAGTTTTTATGACCTTGTAATGCATATTGATCACCTCATATCTTAGTGAAAGATGTTTCGGTGTTGGTAGCCAAACAATTAGAAATACATTTACTTACGGCAATGATATTAGTAGGCTAAGTTTGTTAAATCAGAAGTGTGCAAATCTCATTTTAAAATTAAATGAAGCAGATTTGATGTTTGGAAAGTGCCAACGAGTTGACAATTAATATTTGTGATGTTGCTATTTTGCTACTCTTTTGGACAAAATTGATTATTTTTACGATCATTACATAATATGATTTTGACATTCTGTTGTATTAGTGAGGAAGTGCTGCCTCCGTTAAACAAAAATAAAACGGCAAGCTTGATTGTTTAGATTAAATTTATGTGTCAAACCCAACACATTATGTGACAACAGGTGCAAGCCATGTGTAAACCAATCTCGGGCCCTACTTAGGTGGCAAACGAATTATTGTTGCGTTATTTAATGTGCTCTTCACTCGTTAAGTATGCTATTGCTCGTCATTGACATGTCAGCGACATGGTGACAGATCCTGCGTGACAGGTTCAAATCACGGCTGGAGCCGATCGCATTTGACATATTTATAGCGGGTGGCTGCTGACTCGAAGAGCGCAAGCTCCCTTCGCAGTCTCCCTCAATTACTGTTGATTTTCTGTTGACAATAATTTGAAAATAACTTCAGTTATTTATTTATCATTTAATGCTGGCTTATTTTGGCATAATTGTTAATTTAGCAGACTTATGATTGCTCGAAATTTCTCGTACAGAATGCTGTAAAGCGATCTTAGTTCTGTCAGAGCTCGAAAACACCAATTTAGCGTTGGATTAAGTATCAGAGCTAAATGGATAGTTTCCAGTCGTAGTCGTTTTCATTTGTGTGACGGTGTTTTCAGTTAATAAAAAGCAGATTATTTAACTGATGTTTTTCGATTGATGTTATTGTACCAATACTCTGCGTACAAACAATATATTCGATTTTTAATTTAACTTTGCTGCCAAATTGTGTTACTGTCGAGCATTCATGTTTCAAGACACGAGCGTCAAGCGTACGCCTATTCAACCCGATTTCGTCACCTAGTTAGTTGTCTCACATACGGCTACTCACGTGGGTGCGCTTGTACACCGAGCGTAAAAAGTGATTGTAGTATTGCCGACTTAGAAAAAGGCAAAATGAGCTGATGTTTAAAGCACTTACTCAAACAGTTTTTTGCTAGTTACTGATGATTATTTTCATAAGACAAGAATTAAAGGTGTACTAGAGAAGTTTAGCGCAGAACAAAAAACATTTATTTATAGGATGCCACCGCCAGCACTCTTAAAAGTCGCCCTTCTTGCTGTAACTTTATAATATTATGCAGCGTATCATATAGTAGTTACGAATCACGTGTGGAACAGAGAAGCACTTTTTCTTGCGCCAACGGAATCTACAACTGAGCCATGCCCGCCTACGATCGGACCAAGTCGAGAAAGAAATAGCAATCTGTCCCAAACTACAGGCGCTTAAACAACAACGTTGACTAACGCAGGATTAAACAAGCAAACTTAGGGTAAATTCACGCTGTTAAAGTGTCGAGTATACGAATCGACCAACTTTAGAAAATGATTTTTGAACACAACAGCCTGAGCACCTCAATCGAGAGCAAATTATGCAAAAACAGTAAGAAGGAATGTGAAGTGCGTGCGTAACCGCCAAAAGCATAAAATACAAAAAAAAAATTTTTTTTGCATTTTTAGACGTTTGGCTATTGCGAACATTATTCTTTCAAGCTGATCTGATTCTAGCTAGCGAATAGAAAATTGAAATTTTTCTCAGTAGAACGTAATGCTTCCTTTGTTTTAACGGCCTTTCTTTCATCTCTGAAACTCCTGCTTACGCAAATATATGTAGGCTACAGCAGTAACGAAAATCAGTTTAATCAGTAACACAAATCCCCCAAAAAAACTAAAATCTGTGTAGCCTACAAAGGCACAAATAATAGCTGAAGAAGATCTGGCTTCCGATTAAAATTCCATTTCAACCACCTAAACAATAACATGTTAAATCACTATATGGAGCACGGTAGATCATTTTTTTGAATTTTTTCAATACCACTTTTATCCTCCCATAACAAGAAAGAGGAAGCGCTATATCTATATATAAATTCAAAATCGCCTTCAAGAACATGCTTTTAAAAAAATACGTTCGAAGTTAGATTATTATCTTCACATAAAGTTTTCAGGATCACTTTCTTAATTTGTTCATTGCCTGTATATCTAGTATGCAAACTTTTTTTTCTTCTTCTTTTTCAAGGGCTGCTGCTTGACTCGAAGACCTCTGGTTCCTTCGCAGCTGCCCGTTGCTGCATTGATATTATTACTTATATTTATTTTTGTTTGCAACGTCATGTTGTTGAAATGTATTCAAAGTGAGCAACAAAATAAACTTTGTTCTGTTCTATATCAGGCTTGCTTAGAAGTTGCTAGCCATCTGCCTACCTCTCTTAAAATTGAGTAATCCCGTTAAGTGTCTCTCTAAATGTGTGAACAAACAAACTTTCCCTGCTGCTTTACACAGTCTCTTCCCTACAAATATTCAAGAAGGGAAGCTAGAATACCAATTTTTAAGTGTATATAGTTTGACCAGACTCAGAATTGAATCCAAATCTACAGTTCCAGAGGATGACGCTACGTGACCGTCGCATCGGCTACATCCAACAACAAGAAATATAATACGTCCCACTAAATCCACAAAAATTTAAAACGAAGGCAAAATATGAGTGAAAGAGAAATGTTAAAGAAATTGGAAAATTTCCAATAGGAAATTAGAGCAAAAAAATCTAAAAGTGACACAGAGATTTATTAAGAAAGTTCTGGCCAAATTAAGAAGTTAGATGTGATGATGCGAAGACTGTAGTAACAGTAATGAAAAAAACTGAAAAAGATGCACCTCATCACAGGCATACTTTCAGTGTTAAAGACTAATCGATATACTATGTGCTTATCAAATTCGTTCAAAAACATCTAGCAAGTTTGTGAAGAAAATAGATACACTATCAATAACACGCCAAATGAGGGAAAAGGAGGTGCAAATAGTTCAATACTTTTAAAACAGTTAAGCGTCACGGAACAGTTTTGTTGTTGCTGGTTTATTTGACCACTCAAGCGTCGTTAACCACTGAATCAAGACCCCAAATGCAAGGCATTTTCAACATATGCATGAACACTGCTAAAGTCAAAGGCAACTCATGGCGAATGTACAACATCACTGCATATCATTAATTTAGATAGCACAAATTTAGGATCAGAACATGTTAATTCAAATGACTAAAATTGCAGCAGTCACTTTACCCGGATTCTAAGATTGGAATTGAACGAAGTCGAACAGCGTTCTGAACGAAGTTCGTTGACGAAGTACACATATAAGTGAAAAACAAATTTTACGGAAAACTAGTAGAAGGCGCATCGGAGATTAGTTGCAAATGACAATGAAAGTAAAAATCTTTTTCACCCACCTCTGCGGTGACCTCTGACGAGTTTCTTTCCGCATTGGCGCAATTGTAAACCCTTGTCGCAGTTGCGATGCTATGCGTCATTTGACGCGCTAGCCTAACGGCCAATTCGGGCTTCTGGGAATGGGTCTGAAAAACAAGGTGTAAAACTATAAGCACACTCTTCCGAAAATGTTTTCCGGTTCAAACGCATCATTCTCCTTTTTATCCAAGAAAATAAATTTGGAATATTTCTATTTTAAATTTGGAACGCAGTCAAAGTTAAGCTACGGCGAGGTATGTGCGGGTTAGCATCTAGCATGTTTGAATAGTTATACGATTTGAATACAAAAAATTTGCAATTTCGCTTATTATTTACCTGGCTACATGCCAACGCTGCGTGCTATAATTGTAAAAAGTTGAGAAAAGATCAGACTTATTCCAGTGAGAAACAAAAATGCTAAATCATTACGAGGTTTACCACAAAAAGCAACGTTAAGTCGACTACCAGAGTCCTAGAGAAGCAGAACTGCTTTTTTTGATGTAGCTAGTTTGATTAAACATTCCAGACCAGTCAGTCGCTGTAGTAAGAGTTCACTTACTGATAGAAAAAAGAGCGTTTTCGCATATGGGTTTACTTTTTCCAAAGAGCACTGATATCAGGAATCTCATACGAAACATATTTTGTAAAAATACGGCTAATAACTTCACCATTTTCAATAACGTTTTTGGATACAAGTTATCGTTTTCTCTGCAATACCCAAACTACCCAGCCCAGTATAATAACACTTAATGAAAAAGGAGATAGTTTCGGCAAGGATAAACAAAGTTTTTTTTAATCAGAAGCATTTCTTCAAACGGATACAGGCCCGCCATGTTACAATAGAAGTAAACCAGGCGTGTGTACTGTGTACAACACAACGTGCCAGTTAGGAAAAACGTAACACTAACGGATACGGATCCACAACAAAACTGACAGCAAACAGCTAGTATCATCATCACATAGCAAAACATTTCTTGGCTTTTTTGCAAGCTACTACAGCACTAAGATGTTTTTTATATAGAGTGTGCCAGTGACTGCATACGATATGTGCATTAATGTGTACATAAATAATAATTAAGCTAAATTTCCATCACACAAGACTTAAATCATGAAAAAATGTAATATGACTTACCGCAGTAACGACACTTTTTCGCCATTTAGTTGTGGTAAAGGTGGATTTATTTCCACCACAAGCCCAAGCGTCTTGAACCTGTTTAGCCACAGTGGATGCTGACATTGGGGCAGAACGTTTAAGACCAGGAAAGAGAAAATTGCCCGAAACAGGGTAAGAAAGGAGGTATGCCTGTACGGAATCGTACAGGGGTTTGGGCAATGTCAGCATCGCGGAGCCAAATTTACGCTTGGTCTTGTGGCGAAATACCTGCAAATGATCAATATCGGATAAAAAAACAAGCTTAACCCAAAAATACCTCATTAAAACTAACTTAGCCACATAATTAAAAAAACACCACAACTTAAATCATTAATTATCAACCACCAGGTTTGCTGATTTTCCATTAAGAGACATTTTTGAGACAGCAAGCACGACACGACATTCTGCACTGAAGAAGTTTAGAATTATGAAGAAAATATGGCTTTAATATTTCAAAGTTCATTCAAAAAAACAACAAAATCGAATCGTACCTGTACCACGCGATCCCCGTTTTCCATCACCTTCGCCTCGGCAAAGTCGCCAAGCGTCAAATTTGCCAAGGTCGAAGGTCTTTGGAAATTATGTAGCAAGATTCGAAGCATTAAGTGCCCTTGAATCAGTCGGCGGCACACGCCCGCCGACTGAGATGAACCGACGCCAGAAATTGCATTCTCGCACTTCGTAAAAAAAGAACTGCGAAGGTATTTTTTTTTTTCTTCTGATGTAGCCAAGTTTTCTGAAATTTATGAAATTAATTCTCCGATTTACTTTTCTTCATACGCTCTAAAAAAGCACAATATCTTTTACTCATGCAAAGCTCGATTCAATCTGAACATCTACACCAAATGCTATAACCGCAGTACATGTATGTACACTTGCACTGTATAAAAAAATCACTTTCAGCAAATAAATTAAACTTAAATTAACTTTTCTGGCAACTTTTATAACTCTTCTGGCAAGCAGTATTTTTGGTGTCCTAAATTGCTCACTGCTTAGCTGAGACTCAATTGCACGAAGACGGTTTATTCGGTAAAAGTGTCCACCACTAAATCAAAACCCCTTTTACGAAGTCTTACTTAAAATGCAAAACTTTCGAAATAAAGCACATTTAAAATTTTGGTAACGGCTTGGCAAACTGAAAGCACTACAAAACGATCGACAAAGGAGCCATAATAAAACATGCTATAACTAATTCACCCTTTCAAAAATACAACAAACAACGTACTGCTAGCTTTCGACGCAATTTCTTGGGCCCTGGTTTCACTTTTTTTTTTGTAGGTTCTGGCCCATTCCATTACGTGATCCGAGGCGGTCGTTACATCGCCAAGATCAAAAACATCTGCTTGCAATTTCGCGAATCTTTTATAAAAATCGAAAATAAACATGTATGCATCTGCCAAACTATAGCTGATGAAAACTTTGATAAACTGAAGAAATGATGGCCGAGTGGATTAGACCGTCTGCTTCTGGATAGGTAGCTTCCGGGTTCAATTCCGAGTCGAGTCAAACCAATGACTCTAAAATTGGTATTCACAGCTTCTCTGCTTGACGTTCAGCATTAAAAAGACAGTGTGGAGCAGGCCCGCAAGTTGTGCAATTGGGAACGGCACTTAACGGTCTTCCCCCATGTAAGTGTGCTAGACAGATGGCCGGCAACTCCTGAGCGAGCTCAAATAGCGCTTCGACGCTTTCTCGTGATAGGAGGATAAATATGCCAATAAATAATAAAATTGTAGCTAAAAATAACTAATCGTACAGCTAATAGCATACACTTAAAGGATACCATAAGAGATAAAAATGTTTTACTAGACCATTTTTTTCATAAATTACATATGGGTGTAATTTTGAAGAATAATGTTAATAGCTTACCTCATAAAAACTTTAAGGCTATTAAGTATGTTATATACAGTGTTGTCCTGATAATGATCAAGGAACACCGCGTTTTCAAGGTCTTTAACATCAAAAGTGAAGTAACCAATGCGTCTGAAAACATTGGTTACGTCACCAACGATTTTGATGTTGGAGGAGGCTTCATTGCCTCCTCCACTTCTTCCATGGAGCCATGTCTAAAACCACATAAAAACGTACTTAAGTTTCCACAAACAAAATCACCTCGATACCAATGCTTTGCAGAAAAATTTGCCTCACTATTATATGCAAAACAATTGCAATACAGAAAACAATACAAAAATAAAACGATTCAGCCTGAAAATTGAACAGCTAACTAGGTGGTGCTCAAACTTGCGGCCTTTTTATAACATCCACCACAATGCCGGCCTCTTCTCTTGGAAAGAAGCGCATTTTTACAACAAAGCACGTTTAAATCAACATCCAAAGATGCGATTGCCCAATTTGGCACCTGCTTGTAGCTTCTCATGGAGTACATCATGTCTCCCAAAGTCCCTTCCCCACTAAATAACTCATGATGACCTTCAATTACGTAACTTTGGTTAAGACACTTTCCTGCATACATTTTCTAGCAGTAAACACAGTTATGAGGTCAAACCATTTCTTAATGACCACTAGGAATGTTCATAATCAACATCAAATTGATCAAAGCAAAAAGAAGTTTTGTGGAATTCTGATCTTGGTGCCGTAAAATGTTCTATTACCTTAAATTCGTCGATGTGGTGAAAATTCCCCCCACTTTTTGTGGGGAGGGCTTGTTTATATGCGGCATCCGTTTTCTACACAAAGCAAGAATTAGTCTCAAATACTTAATCACACAGTGGTAGGTTAACTGAAGTTAATTAATTTTTTATGTTCGATCACTACAAAACGCCGCTTTAAATTCACTGCAGTCACTAACTTCATAATAAAACAACTTGCCACAAATGTCAAAGATCAATTCATTTCAACATCTATATTAGCAATAGCTGATTTTTAAATTGCAAAAATTTTAGCTAATTCACGTTAAACTTTCAAAAGAATTCAAAAATTGATGAAAGAATTAAAATTTGCTTCAATGAAACATTTCTCATTTTTAAAAAAATGGCATAGGGCCTAGCAACTCAGAAAAAGCATAAATAATAATTATTAAAAGAAAGTAGTAGAAAAAGTACTTCAGCTCGTGAAACGAAAAAAAGTAAAAAATAACAAAAGGCAGAATCACGTAAAAGTTCTGCAACAGACAAAATTTGTTTTACATGATCAAATAAAAAATTACACACCTTAAGCTTGTGGGCCCGCTTGAGATGCTGGTCTAATCGAGTAGCAAGAAAGCCGCACAACGTGCATTCCTTTCGCTTAACAGTGAAAACACTGGCGGAGCTTGTGATAGCTACACGGCTTTTCGAGCACAAACCCCGCCTTTTGTTTCTGTCTTTCACCAAATGTACCTTTTTCAAGTGTTGGCCTATGTGCAGGACCTGCAAAATTTAATTAAGAATAAGATAAAAAGCGTTAAAACAAAAGAAATACCTTCACATGCTTGTACTCTTACTGTGCATTGCACGTAGAAGTGTAGAAATAATCCAAGCAAGAATGTTATTTCTAACAATAGTTTTAAATATTCCAAACCACTTTGCAGCTTGCAATAAAAATTCGCTCCTCCTGTAAATTTTATTTTTGTAATAAACAAGATAAATATAACTTAGTTATCATCAGAAAGTCATAAATTTGGAATTTCAGTACAAACAACAATAACTATTAAATTTGCCGAGCAACAGCGTTCCTTACACATTAAAACTTCAACGGAATTAAAACTTTGACGTTGTTTGACAACCCAGATTTAGCACAGAGTATTGAATCGTTAAAATTGAATAATTTTAATCAACCCTACACGAGTACTCTTGTAAGTTACATCAGTGTGCTTCGGGGACATAACAATGGCAAAAGATGAAAGCAAAAATGCGATTGTAGTACAATCTAATTTGGGCGACATGAGTCAGCTAGGTAGTTATTAGACGGAGAAATATCGACATTACAATCGATTAGATTCAGATTTAGCCACATGAATGAGAACAGCAATATACAGTATATTAACTAATTGGTTAAGAAAAAGAACATTAAGCAACAGTCACCGGCAGGGCGTATGAAAATTCCAGTATGTTATACCTTATTGCTAATGATCAACAGGCCATGCCATGAATGGAATAAATGAGAAATTTATTTAAATGATTTCAGAGACATTTGAAGGCACGACTTACCTGCATACCGTACACACACACTTTCTTATACTGCTGTATCTACTTCTACGCTTTCTACGCCCTTGAGAAGAATGAATAACTATTTTTCTTATGAATAGCAAAGGCTAAAACTATAATGAAAGTCCATATGAGCCTCTCACTATTTAAAAAGCATTATCTATATATATAGGGTGTCTCAAAAATTGTACACGAAAGTACTCAATTAGCACTGTTACACACAGGTAATATCCAATATTTGCTTCGCATGGTTATGTAGCTGAAGCATGCAAGTTTTTGACTGGAAGCACAGTTTCTAATTTAGTCTTCCCGTTTTTACACATTACATCACTTTTCACATCACAAGACCAACGTGATCTCCTCATCGTTCAATGAAAGCTTGCATGCATCCTAACAGCGATATTGTTCATGACACTTGGAAATGTTTCACGTGGAATGTTCTTCATTTCTCTTCTTGAAGTTTGCCTTGAGTTGTTCAATAACTCTTGCCTTGGGACTGCTTAAATGTGGTCATTCAAATTGTCTTCAAGAAAGAAGTCTGGAGAATATGGAGGCCACTCAATATCTTCATAAACGGATATCACACGTGCAGGAAACTGTGTTCGTAAAAATTGTCTCGTGGCTTACGCCTGTGTGCATCTTGTTGAAACCACTTGTTGATCTTGTTGAAACCACTGCGTCCGTCCTCATTTCGTCATAATAGCCTCATTTTCGAAAGAGATGGGCAACTCCGGTAGAAATCCTGTATCATCTCAAGGTAATTGATTGGTTCACTGTGATTGTTCTGCCACCATCGTCCACAAAAAAGTATGGTCCAATGATGCCATACCCACTTTAACGATAACCTTGAGCACAGTCCTTGGACTCTAATCCATTAGTTCTTAGATTTGGTGCCTGATCAATGTGAAAAAAAGAGGCATCGATAATCACGCTGAATCTGCACAACTGACTGTAGCTCGTGCCAGAATTCAATAACCTTTGTCATCTACGTAGTAGTCAATTAGGATATTTTTACTGAACTTGAACTAACTTCAACAAATACAGAATTAACTTTAGGAACATAGTCAAAAAAACATCAATAGTTTAAGTAAAACTTTTTCTTGATATTTATATTAAAAAGTATTTTTGTGTACATAAAGCATTTTTGTACAAAAGCATTTATGTATAAAGTAAAACTTTTTCTTGGTATTTATATTAAAAAGCATTTTTTGTACATTGTTTTGAGACACCCTGTATGTATACATGTATTATCTGAACAACGATGATAAAGACATTGATGAAGCTTATTGCTAACCACTCATGATTTCAAATACCGAGTTCAACTTACTGATCTTTTTCTCACAGTCAACGGAGTTAATCTTACTCATCTTTTTCTCACAAGTACAACTGAGTTAACTTTACTCACTTTTTTGCTGCACAAGTAACATTGAATCAAGCTTCCGCCAGCTACTTCATTCTTGACCATTCTTTTTTTTTTTTTGTTGCACTCGCTTTAAAGGAGACTTTTCTATTTTCAAAAACAAAAAACTCAAACTTTCTTCTGGCTTTAAAAAGTTTTTCGAAGCATGACCAAATATACAATAGAGTAACATACACAACACTATAACGCAGTGGTTCTCAACCTTTTTTGGTTTTCGACACCCTGTAACCTGTAACCAACAAAAAAGCTTTGTGGTCTCTAGTTAAACCTAAGAGCTTCAGGTCAAAATAACATCAATTTTTAAGGGTAAAGTCATCTATGCAAACGTCAGAATTCAATATGAGTTGAAGTTTATACCTTCATTAAAATCACATCACTGCACTAAGTCTTTTTCCTAGCTTAATGAAAAATTTGCAATAGCTTGCGGCATCTCAGCAAAATGGTGTAATCGATAACTGCACTGCTTTATTTTTTGAACTGAGCCTGTTTATCATATATGGTCGATAGATGCAGCTTAAGTTGGAGCTTTCAATCATCTCAAACTAAAGTCAGAATGGTTCACCAGCCAAATTGTCTGAAAGTTACTTTGCTATTTTTTAAAAATAACTTGTTTTAGGTTTCTTACAAAACGATAATTACTAAATCGTATTCAATTTGTACTAGTTTTACCTGATTCTATGCTAACTACACATTTGAATAATTATCATTACAAAATAAGCAGAATACACTTATTGGAGTCAACTTACCTGTAACCTTCTTAGCTTTGGAGATCACTTGGATCGGTTTGATCTTCTTCCTAAACGCCTAAAATGTAAAAAAAATTAATAAGTTTACACAAAGTTAATGATAATTTATTTCGCAACGAGTTATGAGCATATAGTATTATCATTGAACAAATGAGTAAGAGCTTGAAGGTTTATCCTTTTGTAATACAGGGCGTTGCATACTTTGATAACAAAACTTCTGGTTTGTCAAGCTGTTTTAAAGGAACCGCAAAGATTGCCAGACTTCTGATAAGCCGTTTCCTGAAATGTGTTCGTAGATTTGGTTATGATATGTATATACTTTGTATTTTTTAGTTTTTCTACATAGGCAATTGTTTGCTTAGCATACGTGGCATTTTATCCAAATAAAGGTTCATGTACAACTACCCTAACTTCTTTCTGCTGCTAAATCAAAATGTGTGTTCAAATATACTGTAGAGGACCATGCCCAAATAGAAAACTTTTGGGGACTGTATTAGTAAGTTTTTGGAAAAGTTTTAGAACTACTGACCTAGATCTATACTTGGTACCTTTGAACTTACCCTTTGCTCCTCTTGTGATGAAGATTCACTTTCTGTGTAAATAAACTCTCTTATAACGTTTAATAATACGTATAGCTCAAATGATTATCTATTTTTTAAGTTGTTTATTCATATGCACATTTATACTGTTAACACAAGAAAACGGCTTGCTCCTCGCCATTCCTTTAGAGCTGAATGTCAAGCACAATGTGAGCCCCCCAGGTTTTGATAAAAGGGGGCTCACAACTTTGGACAGTCCTAAACCATTGGTTTGATCAGATTGAAAATCGACTCTCAAACTTACCGATTCAAAAGCAGACGCTCTATCCACATGGCCACCTGATCGGTTAATCAGCTAGACCTATATAATCAGCTAGTAACAGTTTAGATGAACGCCAGCAATAGAGGGAAAGAAATGGTATTAGAAACCCCCACCTGAATGCTAACTTTTATATATATATACATATACAAAGTACAATATGTTTGTTTTCACAAGTTTGTCCTCCTGACTGAAATATCATGAGTATATCAGAAAAGCTGTAGCTGCAAAGTTGGGCTCATTATCTAGCCTCCAACAATTACCACAGAATCGACTCAGTGACATCACTAGCAAGGCCAAAATTAAGTGCAAAAACAACATGCAATGCATATTGCATAATATCAAACAAACACCTGTATAAAACAGAATAAAAAAACTACTCACCAGAGTTAGGAATGAAATCCTGGTCCAAGAAACTATCGTCATCATTAAAGTCAGAGTCTGACATGGTATTTGGTTTGTTTCACACAATACCGGTATTGGTCGACAGTAAGAATCGATGTTGAAACTGTTAGTAAAAATTATTTCATTATCATAATGTTTCTTCTCTGCAATTCAGCTGGACAACGGAATTCAAACACAGACAAATCTAAAGCGCCTTTCACAATTGGCGCACGACTAGATGTGACTAAATATTCGTACGACTAGTAAATTTATTCTTAATCGTAGCAAGGACGCAGGAATTGTCGCAAAAGAAAAAGTGCACGTACGATGCACGCACGATGTATTGCGCCTGATAGCAACCGTTGTGCAATGCAGATGCCAAGAATCAAGCGATGTGTCTTGCATCTCTATGCAAGTATTGCACGATTGAATGCGAGTGTTGCAAGATTAAGAGACCACATCGCAAGATATATTGTACGACATGCGATTGGTTGTAAGACGAACGTACGATCATGCGTTTCATTGCACGAGTGTGCATGCTAGAGTCGGGGATTAGCCTACATTCCTGACAGTTGTGATGCTATCAGTTGAAGAAAAAATTGATGTGAGATGCCACCCAAAAAGTCCAAAGGCAGAAAGAAAAGGAGTGCGAACATGGCTGGCTGCATTCTCATTTAGTTGACAAAATCTCTTTGGCATTCTCTGTATTATCTCCATCATCAGAGTATGATAGTGGCCAAATAACACACATCTACGTATCCAAGGCTTGAACCACCAACGTCTTCGTTGTCTTTTACACTTTTGTCGTTGACGAATAAGTAACGCCAGCACGACCAATAGATTTTTTGTAGTTCTTGTTGTTGTGCTTTAAGATTCAGCAAATGTAACATCCGATAAGGAAATATTGGCGTAACAGCAGCAGCCATCGTACTTTATTGACGGTCACATTTTGTCCCAAGATATTGGCTTCTGCAAATCTACGGGGTATATATACTAGTAGGGCAATGTGTAACGAACTTTCGTAATCGTGCAATGATACTACAACGTTTTAAGATCACATGGGACGTGTCGCGCAACAACTTCATGGTCACAAAACACTCGCATCCAAACTTGTAAATCATCTAACAACCTTAAAAAATCACGCACTACTCTTGCGGTGCATGCAACGCTGTACGACGTTTGTCCGATTGTTCATGCGACTGAAATGCGATAACAGAGATGGCAAACAGTCGCGTTTGAATTTCAAACATGTTCAAAATTCAGATGCGACCCGAAGCGACCAAAAAATCACATGCAACGATTGCGACGGATCGCTCAACAAAAACGATAGGTTGTATGATGTTAATAAAGCAGGATCGCAAAGTGTTTTAAGGCGGTCGTGCGACAATTGTCAAAGCCCCTTAAGCTCACCATTCATATAAAACTATAATTCGAAGTACCATCAGCTGTAACCTCATCTAGCTTCTACTTTTTGCAGCACTGGTTATGTAATAAAACTTTGGCGTGATAAGCAAAAAATAAAACAATAATCAGAATGATCACTAAGCAATTGCAAAATCTTGCAAAGCTCTTAACTTGTTAAGACCAAGAAACATTGAGTAATCGTGAGGGTTTCGAATTTAGATGCTCCATGACCAGCTAATGTAGAACACATGAACAAGTTTTAGTCATTTAACCGCAATATGATAGTGTCAAAGTCATAATCACATTACAGAAGCCAGGCCACCAGCTGTATGCAATTCTCTTAACTTGTGAAGAAGTTGGTATTTTTTGCCAAAAAGTGAGTCAAGCAACAACCCTAACCCAGCGGGACAAGTCAATGAAAAAAACTCAATTTTGCCAACACAATGACTTCAACAGTTTTTACACTGTAAGTGACAATACTGCCATTTGCTCTAAATGTAACATCGCTACCATTACTGCTACCCAACAGGTAACTTCTTACTGCCCACCACAGTGCAAAATTACCGAAAACATGCTGAAGATGGTGATTAATGGTAATCAACAGCCAAATTGCTTAACATTACATTGTTATTAGTTACTTACCTCTACTCCACACCTGTTTTAAAATATTCAATAAGCGCACTAACACAACAAATTGATTATATAAATTTTTTAAATCTACGCAAGCTTATCCACTTATTCCAAAAATACTAACACGTAAAATAATGATGAATGAAAGAAGCAACAGATTCACTAAAAAGTAGCAGTTACAGTGACATAATAAAAAAAAGAAACATGCCTAAAATAACATCCTAAGATAACAGCAACTACATGAAAACAAAACCACAATTATAAAATGAATAATGCAAACTAAATACTCTAAAAGCGTGTTGTCAAAGCACTACATTCAATTAAATAATTTCTCACAACAGTAAGACGTGAAATTTTGAACTGTCACATGCCAAACATTTTGGGGCTTGAACCTCACACTTTGTGGCACAAGTTGAACAATTTAAGGGCACGTGGAACATGCCAGGAAAATCGTGGCACATGTCCAGGAAAAACGTTGCTCATGCTTGAAATTGCAGTGGGAATGTGTGGGAGGGGTGTAAGGAAGTGTGGGGTGAGTGTAGAATAGCGTTGGGGGAGGTGTGGGAAGTATTGGGGGAGGTGTGCGAAAGTGATGGAGAGTGCAGTGGGAATGTGTGGGAGAGGTGTAAGGAATCTGTCAGCGACATGGCCTAGCGGTACCGTGCGCAGGTGACAGATCCTACGTGACGGTTCGATTCGCGGCTGGAGCCGATCGCAATTGACATATTTAATGGGTGGCTGCTGACTCAAAGAGCGCAAGCTCACTTCGCAGTCTCCCTCAATTACCGTTGAATTTTCTCTTCGATATTTGAAAATAACCTCATAAACTAGAAGTGTGGGGTGAGTGCAGAAAAGTGTTCGAAGAGGTGTGAGGAAGTGTTGGGGGAGGTGTGAGGAAGTATTGGAGGAGGTATGGGGAAAAGGTGGGCAGTGTGGGGAAGTATTGGGGGAGATGTGCGAAAAGTGTGGGGAAGTTTTGGGCAGTGTGGAAAAGTGTTGAGGGAGATGTGGGGAAGTAATGGAGGGGTGTAGGAAAGTGTTGGGGAAGTGTTGGGGGGTGTGGAGAAGTAATGAGAAGAGTGTTTGTGAGTGTGGAGAATGTTAGGGGGGTGTGAAAGAGACGTCCCACAACACTTTCCCACACTTTTTCCAAATCTCCCCCAATACTTCCCCACACTCCCCTCAACTGCAACATTGTTTTACATCACAATCGAGATTTAGATCTTGAAAGCCCAGCATTTAAAACCGAACAGGTTTGTTGTTTTGGGCTTTTACATTCCACATCAACTAATACAAGACTTCAACACGTAGAGTTGCAAAAACTACGCCATAAACAACGTACAAATTGAAATACTGATGTGGTGATTAAGACCAACTAGTTGCCACTTGTTTTATGTCACAATCGAGATTTAGATATGCAAAGCCCAGTATTTAAAACCGAACAGGTTTTTTATTCTGGGCTTTTACATTCCACATCAACTAATACAAGACTTCAACACGTAGAGTTACAAAAACTATGCCATAAACAACCTATCAATTGAAATACTGATGTGGTGATTAAGACCAACTAGTTGCCACTTGTTTTATGTCACAATTTTGATTTAGATCTGCAAAGCCCAGTATTTAAAACCGAACAGGTTTTTTATTCTGGGCTTTTACAATCCACACCAACTAATACAAGACTTCAACACGTAGAGTTACAAAAACTATGCCATAAACAACATATTATTTAAAATAGTGGAGTTGGAATTAAGACCAACTAGTTGCCAAATTTTGATTTAGATCTGCAAAGCCCAGTATTTAAAACCGAACAGGTTTTTTATTTTGGGCTTTTACATTCCACATCAACTAATACAAGACTCCAACACGTAGAGTTACAAAAACTATGCCATAAACAACCTATCAATTGAAATACTGATGTGGTGATTAAGACCAACTAGTTGCCACTTGTTTTATGTCACAATTTTGATTTAGATCTGCAAAGCCCAGTATTTAAAACCGAACAGGTTTTTTATTCTGGGCTTTTACATTCCACATCAACTAATACAAGACTTCAACACGTAGAGTTACAAAAACTATGCCATAAACAACCTATCAATTGAAATACTGATGTGGTGATTAAGACCAACTAGTTGCCACTTGTTTTATGTCACAATTTTGATTTAGATATGCAAAGCCCAGTATTTAAAACCAAACAGGTTTTTTATTCTGGGCTTTTACATTCCACATCAATATCAATTCCACATCAATATCCATTCCACATCAATATCAATTGAAATACTGATGTGGTGATTAAGACCAACTAGTTGCCACTTGTTTTACGTCACAATCGAGATTTAGATATGCAAAGCCCAGTATTTAAAACCGAACAGGTTTTTTATTTTGGGCTTTTACATTCCACATCAACTAATACAAGACTTCAACACCTAGAGTTGCAAAAACTATGCCATAAACAATCTACCAATTGAAATACTGATGTGGTGATTAAGACCAACTAGTTGCCACTTGTTTTATGTCACAATTTTGATTTAGATCTGCAAAGCCCAGTATTTAAAACCGAACAGGTTTTTTATTCTGGGCTTTTACAATCCACATCAACTAATACAAGACTTCAACACGTAGTGTTACAAAAACTACACCATAAACAACATATTATTTAAAATAGTGGAGTTGGAATTAAGACCAACCAGTTGCCAAATTTTGATTTAGATATGCAAAGCCCAGTATTTAAAACCGAACAGGTTTTTTATTCTGGGCTTTTACAATCCACACCAACTAATGCAAGACTCCAATATGTAGAGTTACAAAAACTACGCCATAAACAACCTACCAATTGAAATACTGATGTGGTGATTAAGACCAACTAGTTGCCACTTGTTTTATGTCACAATTTTGATTTAGATCTGCAAAGCCCAGTATGTAAAACCGAACAGGTTTTTTATTCTGGGCTTTTACATTCCACATCAACTAATACAAGACTTCAACACGTAGAGTTACAAAAACTACGCCATCAACAACATATTATTTGAAATAGTGTAGTTGGAATTAAGACCAACCAGCTGCCAAATTGTTTCACGTAATAATTTAGATTTAGATCTGCAAAGCCCAGTATTTAAAACCGAACAGGTTTGCTTTTCTGGGCTTTTACATTCCACATCAACTAATACAAGACTCCAATACGTAGAGTTACAAAAATTACGCCATAATTTTTTATCTATTTAGATCAACTCAATGTGTATCTCGAGTCACTTAGACAAACCATAATTCGTTTATAGGGAATAGTTAGACCAGATTTTGCATATTTGCAGGTTCTAACAAAACTTTACAGTTACCTGCTCGACCTGACCAGGGACATGCCTGACTCTGTATCTGTCTGACCCGAGACATGACCGACTCAACCCGGAACATGCCCGCCTTGATCGGGGACAGACCCGATTCGACCAGGAACACATATCACCCGCCTCGGGACATGTCCGACTCAACCCGGGACACGTTCGAGCCACCCCAGGACACGTCCGACCCAACCCGAGACACATCCGACCCGGGACATGCTCGACTCGATCCGGGATATGTCTGACCCGACTCGGGACACGTCCAACTCGACCAGGGACACGTCCGACTTGACCAGGGACACGTCCGACTTGACCAGGGACACGTCCGACCTGATCCAGGACACGTTCGACCAGATCTGGGACATGTCCAGATTTGACCCGGGACAAGTCCGACCCGACCTGGGACATGTCCGATCCGACTTGGGACATGCCCTATCCGACCCAGGGCATGCCTGGCTCGACCTGGGGTATGCGTGACTAGACCCCACCTGTAACTGGGACACACTTTTAACCAAAATGCGTGATTCATTCATTCCCACTTTTGGTGAAATTTGAGCGCTTTATGCGCCCCTCACAAAAGCTGACGTAGCTCCGAAAGGAAAGTAGCACGTTCATGAAAGACGCTTCGTAAGCGTTAGTGTCATTTTTGCCTAAAATACGCAAAGGCTTTATGTGGTTTGACTATACTCCCACTGTTTTTTAACCCCTTGACCCCCACCATGTCCCAACAGACTTGACCCTCACCATTTTCTGTTTCCCCCATCCTCACCATTTTCCAGCACCTCCTATGATTTTCCAACCCCCCCCTACCACTTTTCAATTTTCGCTCACCCTCACTGTTTTCCAACCCCTCCATCCCTATCATTTTCCAACACCTTTCACCCCCACCATTTTTCAACTCTCAACCCAGTCCACCCCCACCGTTTTCCAATCCCTCCATCCCCATCGTTTTCCAACACACCTCATCCTCACCATTTTAAAAACCCCTCATCCCTATCATTTTCCAGCACCCCCACCTTCACTATTTTCCAACACCCACCATTCTACAACCCCTCACCCCCACCGTTTTTCAACACCCCCAACTCCCACTGTTTACCAACCCCTCCATCGCAGATTTCCAATGCCTGATCAACTTCACACATTTTGCAACAAATTGTCTTCGCGTCAAGTTTGTTCGCGTTAAATTGTCCCCTTCAAATTGTCATGTACCTTCAAATAACTAAAACCACCTCCTGACCCTCCCAAACCCTTTCCCTTCTCCAACCTCTCCCCCCCAAACACTGCAACACATTCCCCTAAATCCCCAACCACAGCAACACCTCTTTTTCAACCCTGAACCTTCCAGTACACACTTCTTTAAACTCTATCTCTCTCTTATATATCTCTCTTCTCAAATATCTGTTTATATATCTCTTTTCAACTACAAGGTAGTTGAAAACAGCACAAGGAACTACAAGATGCTTTTAAACCAAGTGCAAGGTAGCTGAAAACAGCACAAGAAACTACAAGGTACTTATAAATCAACTACAAGACTTTTAAGGAAATTTTAAACCAACTACAACCCCCCTGACCCCAACCACCGACTCCAACCCCCCAACTCCAACCCTTGATCCCACCCCCCCAACTCCAACCCCCCCGACCACCAACTTCGACCCCCAACTCCAACCCCCCCGACTCCACCTTCCCAACTCCGACCCCCAACTCCAACCCCCCCGACTCCACCTTCCCAACTCCGACCCCAGCGACCCCAACTCCAACCTCCCCGACCCCAACCCCCCCAACTCTGACCCCACCCCCCGACTCCAACCCCCCAACTCCAACCCCCCCCGATCCCAACCTCCCCCCCGACCCCAACTCCACCTTCCTAACTCCAATCCCCACGACCCCAACTCCACCCCCCCAACTCCAGCCTCCCCGACCCCAACCCCCCGACTCCACTCCAACCGACCCCAACCCCCCGACTCCACTCCAACCGACCCCAACCCCCCGACTCCACTCCAACCGACCCCAACCCCCCGACTCCACTCCAACCGACCCCAACCCCCCGACTCCACTCCAACCGACCCCAACCCCCCGACTCCACTCCAACCGACCCCAACCCCCCGGACTCCACCCCCCGACCCAAACCCCCCGGACTCCACCCCCCCGACTCCAACCTCCCGACTCCAACCCCAACCCCTCGACCTCAACCCCCCCAACTCCAACCCTTGGATGTTTCTAACGCCCTTGTCATTAGTCCATAAGTTCCTTGTGGTGTTTTCAACTATCTTGTAGTTGGTTTAAAGTACCTTGTAGTTCCTTGTGCAGTTTTCAACTACCTTGTTATAGCTATGAAAGTACCTTGTAGTTCCTTGTAGTGTTTTTAACTACCTTGTGGTTGGTTTAAAAGTACCTTGTAGTGTTTTCAGCTACTTTGTACTTCGTTTGAAAGTATCTTGTAGTTCCTTGTAGTTCTTTGCACTGTTTTCAGTACCTTGCAGTTCCTTGCGGTGTTTAGTAGGACCAAACCGAGTACATACGCCACTGTACCGGTGCTCCTGAGATTAACAGATGGAGTTAAAACAGCCATTACGAGTTTCGACCAAGAGATCTATGCTCTCAAAGACGAACTCCTTATTCCATTGAGCTAGACTAGACTATAGACCAGTGGTTCTCAAAGTAATTTTCATATTCCACTCTAAAGGACCCAAACACAATCAGTTCCTCCCCAACAAATTGAGGTGGTCTCTAAAATAAAATGTCTCCGCTCCAGGTACTTGTACGTCAAACAATGTGGAGACTTTTTTTTAAAGACCACCTCAATTTTGCAAAGCAATTGCACCCAAACTCTGCCAGTACCTACCAACTAAAATTAAAGAATCGAAATCTTGCTTGCTTGCTAGACTAGGTCCCTTTCTTTTATTACATGCATTAGTATTGTTGAATAGACTATATACCATATTAGGTTAACATGTTAATCATATTTTTCACTAAGTGTAGACTGCTGATACTTCTAACCACAACTTTAAGTCCAGAACCACGCTGGCATACAGTATACCAGTGCACTGTGATGCTGGTATATTACTCTGGTAGGCCTAGCTCAGGCTTAATACAGGTATTCTAATTTTAGCCCATACCGGTAACAGCTCAACTCTTCCTGCGTCTGATTTTCAATGTTTATAAGCGGCTTACCACCTAACTTTATTGCTAAAAATTTGATGTCAAATGGTTCATAGTTTTCTATTCCACTGATAACTAGGCTACGAGCACATCTGTACTGCTGACACTTAGTGACTAGACAGAAACATGAACCAGCTACAGAGGGCAATCGTTATATTGTCAGTACAGTACTAGGCTATTAGACCAGAGTTCTTAGCCTCAAGTAGACTACACTTCTGATGCTAAAAAAAAAACGATTTGCTATTTCGCGCGTAATGCACAGCTATGGATATGGTACCCGGTGGCAAATTATCTATTCTCCAATGTCATCCATTCCGCTTTTCATAACACCGCTACATCCGCTTAGAATTATTGGCGTTGCCATTGAATTTCGTAAAAAAAATATTAAAATGTTATATTTCAGTATTTAAATGTCAGTTTCACGTTTAAAATTTGTCTGTAGAAGATGAAAAATTTTAGGAATTATATTTCTGGTTACTTTTTCTCGCTTTTATCAATATTGATTCGGAAAAACAGTTGCATTCTGCTAAAAACTGATCTGTGCCTTTGCGACTTTTAAAAGCAACTTTTGGTCTAAGTTTCGGTTTTAAAAAATTCAGTGAATTCATACGTGTTAATTTAAGGCAAAACTAGCTTCTCCTTTGAATTTATAGTCATTTGTGCTTTACCTGTCTAGTTTTTTTATACGCGTTATTTAATGATCTAATGCATTGATTTATTCCTTATTCGCATCTAGCAACCGGAAAAAAATGTCACATTTGCAGATTTTTAACCTTCATTTTTTTTGGCTCGGAGCCAGATCGGGACTTTACAAAGAAAAAAAACTTCAGAGAGGGAAAGCCCATCGTATCCTGTCCATATCCGCAAAGCACATTTAGGATGGGAAAAGCCCACGAAAAGTTGAGGTAAAGCCCATGCCGTCCGCCATTGATTTGGGTCCCAGACAGCGAAAGCACACAAGGGTACAAAAACTGGCTTTGGAAAAAAACCTAAAATTTGCAAAAACCTGGTTTCGGAGCCCAGGAAATAAACCTTCAGTTTAGAAAATATTTTACAGAAATATGGGTTTATTTCTTACAGATTATACTTACTATTACGCTGATGGCGCTTCAAGTAAACAGTAGGCCTAACCTCCAATTAAAGTTAGAAATCGTACCTAGCTGTTTCACCCTCTTGGGTTGTTGCACATGATATTGATCGCTTTCTCGTGATATTGATCGCTTTCTCGTGATAGGAGGGTAAATATGCAACTAAATAAATAAATAAAAAATGCTTCACTTGCAGCGATAAAACTGGTTAGGGCCGTTTTTTTTGACTTAAATTACAGTAAATAAAATCGGCCTAAGGTGGGTTTTAGAACAATCGTGAACGTTTTACTTTAGCTCAGCCCACGACAACATTTGCCAAGAGTTTCAAGAGTCGCAACACTAGGCTATGCCATATTCATAACACACGCTCGTGGAGACCGCATGAAAAAATGCTGAAACCGCGATTTAACTCTTGTACAAAAACTACAAATTTACATAAGTTTCTTTGTCTATTCAAAACACCGAATAATCTCCTTTAAATGTAATTTGGGCTTCAAAGAAATGGAATTTAGGAAGGACATTATTTTGATTAAACCTTGAACATTGGACCGATTTAGTAACCGTTCTGTATACAACGTTGCAAAAATTAATGGACCGCTAGCACTAACAATTTTCTCTTATTTTCAAAGGTCAACTACTGTAAAAACATCGCAGGTTGTATTTGAGAAATGGGAAGCTACCGCTCGCACAATTACTCACTGTGCTTCAATATGTGAACTGTGAAGTCATCATTGAGCAGTAACCACTTGAGAGCGCTATTGAGTAACGTCATACAATTTGCCATTTTAATAGAATTAACTTAAAAATGGCGGAGTCAATAACACTTACAGTGATAACTTAACTTTATAGGAAGATTCTCGTAATTGCATCGCAACATAATACTTCCACTTTTAAAGTCAAAAGCCTAAGGAAAAGACTCAGAAATCTATGGCAGAATTAGTTAGTCGGTCTAGCCTTGGAATAGCACCAAATTGTCTACTGCTTGTTGCAGACCGTAACGGACTTGTTGACGTAGCGACAAGAGACACCACTAACTGAACAGAAGGTCTGGGGTTCGATTACCGGATCAGTCAAATCGAACGCAGTGTCGCCAATGGGAAATTACAACTCCAGCATTCCCGCGACCCGCTTGGTATAGAAGGGCCAAAGAAAAATACGATTGCATAAAATGCATTTCCTGAAGTGTTAGAGGTGATTTTCTTCAAGTCCATACATAATTGCCAATGGCCAACCGCCCGGTATATTCCATCTACAGTTTTTTAAGGGCCACTCTGCTTTGTTTCAACTGCTATACGTATTTTTCGAGTGAATGTTGCTGGCGCTGGTATTGCCTGTAGTGTTTAGCGCTATTCGGCGCTCACAAAACCCGGCGGGTATTCATTTTATGAAACTTCAAAATACATTAGGTCTATACAAAACTTCGTCATGAGATAGTCACTATCCAGTAAATTGATAAATTATAAGTTTTTTGGGGGCACACTTGCATCTTGTCCACAAGTCTAATCCAAGTGAGCCAAAAGCCCACGTTTTTTTTTTTGCATCATAATCAAGTTTTTAATGTCATAATCACTTTTTCAATTATCACATCAAAAAATTTTTTATGATGCACAAAGCCCATGGGCTTTAACCCACTTAAAATGGACATGCGGGCAGGGTAAGTGTGTAGGCCAGTGTTATATATCTACTATTCATTGCAACAAGCTGTTGGGGTATGACGAAAAAGCCGTACAACGCATTCAAACCTTCACATCTCCGCTCTTTAGTATGACATGACCGGGAATAATAAACCCACGCAACAAATTGGACACGCGCAACTTAGAAGTGCACCCATATAAGCATATAAACCTACAAGTCAGGGGTCGTACTGCGCTTAACAACAAACCGTCTAGTCCAGTGGTTCTCAAACTTGTCGGAAGTATCGAACCCAACAGGTGTCATGCAAGCATACATCGAACCCTTAATTATAACCAGGAGCGGATCCAGAAAATTTTAGAGGGGGGATGCAGTTTTAAATTAGGTTGAATGTTAAATGAGTGCAAAGACGTTAGACGTCTAAACCGGAAAAGGGCATAAGGTCTTTGAAAATGTTTCACGTCAGGGGCGTATTCAGAATATTCTTAAGGCGGTGGAGGGTGGCATAAAATTTTTACATTTTTTAAGCGTATTTTTTTTCCGGAAAGTTAATTTGAAGCAAATTGAGGAACAAAAATATGGCTCTAGGGGGGTCCGGGGGTATGCTTTCCCGGAAAGTTTTCAAAAATTTAGACACTGTAATGGCCATTTTAGCGCTTTTTGAACAATTTTTATGGCAAATTCTGTTTAATTTTTTTGCCTCTAACTCTAAGTCCTTCACCAAATATGATGCATTTTGTTCGCACATTTTTGATTTATGCGTGCTTAAGGCGTAAAGATGATTGCTATCAAATAGGTTTGAAATTATGGAAAAATTGTATTCATCAAAAACAGCGTTGAAAGAGTATGGTGGGGGGATGCATCATTCCACGCAGAGATAGTCATTTACTACAACTGTATGCCTTTTTGCAAAAACTTATTCTGATCTTAGCCGAACCCCTGCTACAGCCTCACCAAACCCCTGGGGTTCGGTCGAACCCAGTTTAAGAACCACTGGTCTAGTCTAATACGTTTGCGCTTTTCAGCACAATCAACATCACGTTGTAAACTGGGTTTCAGTTGTAAAAACTCTTATAAAATTGGATTGTAATCAATTGATGGCAAATCAAATTATGTTATTGCAACGCATATTACAAGCAATAAAAACTCTTGTTAAAACATATTTGCTATAAGGTTTTGCTCACAAATACCTCTGCAAGAGCCTCAAAGATATAGTTGAAGCAGAATCTATTGAAAATTCTGTAACACAACTTTTTCAAAACGAAAACTTATGGCAGTAATTACTGTCACATGATGAGCTGAGACGAGAAAATTTTAATTTGTAGAGGAAAAGCCAAGAGTCTATGCTTAATTTGTAGAGAAAAAGGCGTGGTCGATGCTTCATGTACAGTTGTTAGCTATGTACGTTGTACGATTCTTTTGGCTGTTCATTTTTGATCTATACATAGCTACTTTAATACCAAGTCATGTGGTTGCATTTGTTTTGATAATAAAGAAAACTCATAAAACGAAAGAACTTCCAAAGGAAATGTGTTGAGCGTATAAAAAATGCCTGGATGTCCGTATGAACTGAAAATTCAGTCATATGACCAGAGTTTCTTCGTCATCATTTGACATTTTATGCTACAGCTGCTATGAAGTTTTCGAAGATATCACACAAAAAGTACTAAGAAGCTGCTAGCTTTGGCAGGGTTTAGAAAGTGTCAGTGCTGTTAAGTGCACCTACTTATCTATTCATAAATACATCGATGTAAGAAGTTGGGAGTTATTGATGTGACATATTTTTTCAAGAAACAAAATATTTAAAGGGTTGGTTAGCATCTGTAAAATTAGAATGGAACGAAAATGCTTAACAAGAATAAAAAAGTTGAAGTAATTGTTGAAAGCTGATCAAAATTAACTAGTAGCCTATTCACCGTTTTCAAACGTAGAACTGGGGATTAATGGTTGGTCACGATCTTCTT
This sequence comes from Trididemnum miniatum, assembly GCA_964006365.1. Lineage (NCBI taxonomy): Eukaryota > Metazoa > Chordata > Ascidiacea > Aplousobranchia > Didemnidae > Trididemnum > Trididemnum miniatum. The sequence continues at coordinate 9,073,599 of OZ023234.1, read as the reverse complement.
TCTAGCGTCTTTTCCTTTACTTAAATTGCGTTGTGCACTTAATTTACGTACTGGACAATTAAAATCTTCAAGAATTACGATTTGAGGCTATAAAACCACCAGTAAAACCTAAAAGCGTCACATAATTCATGCAGTAATGAAATAAACGACTAAAAATTCAAATTTAGCCCTTGATAAGTGTGACAAAATATGTTCAACACAATTTACTTCGTGGCTACGCATAAAATTTTTATTTTCGCATTGGTAAAAGGCGATAAAACCAAGCGAAATATTTCCGGTCTGCTATAAAAACCGCATTGGTTGAGTTTCATCGGTCTACCGTAAACGAGCCACAATGCAACGAGTTAAAAGAAGGCTCGCTGCTCAAGGAAAGGAAGCATACGCTGGCAACAATGAGGATATGCCAGTCATTTATCAAGCTCATTAAAAATGCCCTAAGCTCCTCTTGTCGATGCAATTCTGCTGGTTGAGCAAGAAAAACTAGATAAATATAATGGATATAAGTTTAGAAGTCAAAAATTCTTTGCAAAGCAGTGAAATAGCTAAATCTGGCTTAGGTATGGAACCGGCAATGGATGACTCAGAAACTGAAAGACTCTTGCCATTGAACAAAGAAGAGAAGAAGGTAATTTTAGGCTACTAGATCTGTAAACCTACAGGCGCAAAAACATCAACCAAAATTCCAATTTAAAAAGGGACAATCTTTTTTAAAAACACAACTTTTTGATCATATTACTCTAATAAACTTAAGTGCAGGCCTGAGCAATGCATGTAGGCCTTGGATGCAATGCTATAGCAAACAGAGGCTTGCTTTTAGAAAATTGGGGAACCCAATATCCGATTCCGGAGGGCTCTCTTTGGTGCAAAGACGTATTGTGTAAACAAAATGCTTCTAGAAACCCCGTGCGTTTCAACTGCAGCTGTGATGGTTGAAGCTCAGAAATGCATGACGAGTTTCTTAATAGGTTTCTGCGTAAAATCCATGCGATTTTCGCAGTTCTTCAATGCGGTTACTTTCGTTTTGATAAACAATGACGATTTTTCATTAAAAGTTGAAAAGTTTTATATATCATAAATTAGGAACATACTTAAACGTAGTCTGCAATAAGTTTAGTTGTCTATTCAGTGTGAGTAGGCAGTGGTGGCAAATTGTGATAAGTAGTTTCCGCTAAAACAACACATTTCCCGTGCTCATGCTTCAAGCACCGCACGTTAAGTCTTTATTGCTCAAACAATCAGCCAATATTGCACCAACCTTCCGGACCAATATAGCACCAATGTAAGCCCACCAACTAGCAAGTTCTTTTCGAAAATTTCTCCAACACTTTAATTCAACAATTTTTTAAAAAAAGAAAACAAAATTTCGCTAAAACGGACTCAGACATCTGCAGTAGGCCTATAATATGAATACCAAAGAGAATCATTAAAAACTACTGTATCAATTCACGTTTCGATAAACCCCAAGATTATAATCTTAGGGTTTTACTTCAATGTGTTAAGAAATAGTCGCATTTTGTGTACAGGACCACATGCGAAATAGCCTCAGTTATCTAACCATTTGCCTGCAGACTCTGCTTTAAAGCAAGCTCGCACGCTCAAATACATAGAGATCTGCTAATAAACTTTACAAAAAGCACAAGACGAAAACGTCACAAAAATACCAACACACGACACCTTCACAACACAGTATACCATATTCTCCGTGAAAGTATTTTATGAGGTAATACGGTAGCCTTCTTAGTTGAATCCTTTGTGATAAAAACAATTACAAATTTGGCCACCAAAATGTTTCGACAGCATCTTTGCTATCAACCAGCTTTTTTAGCCGGGTTTTAGATATTTAGGGCATGAAAACCTGGGTAAAAACCTGATAAGCCACGCTTTCGGTCTCTGAGCACATTACAGGTCTCTCGTCTAAAGTGGCAATGCTGTTACGGTATTTAGCAAAGGCTACCAATGCAGTAGCCAAGTCAGTAAATGTTAAAAGCTATCACGGCGTGACGTGCTGACGTCGTGCTTTATTATGATGTTACGCGTTTATTTATTTCCGCAATCTTTGTTACTTACCGTAATTTTCTTTTTTGCAGAAAGGCTTTCCCTTTCGTGTGCTTTTCATTCTCGGCAATGAGTTCTGTGAACGTTATTCTTTTTATGGAATGAGAAGTAAGGACACCTTTTGTTTCTTGTTCATTAACTGCTGAAAAAAATACCTTCATCCAGATTATTTCATTGCAAAAGCCATTTTGCTCCATTTGCAAATGACTTGCATTTTTATTCGATCAGACACTTCAAATCTTCGTAATACTCGCGGTATTACGCCGAAGTCTAACTAGTTGCGAGTCTCATCTCCGCGGCTTAACGCCTAAGCAACACAGCTCCAAAGAAGAATCGCAGCGATGACAATTCGTTCGCGACATACGTCCGATTTGACCGGCTTGAGAATCCAACCAATGACCTACCGTGCCGAATGCGATGTCTTCAACCCTACGCCAACCGGCCTGTGGGCTTTATTGTATCAAATTATTGTGGTTGTGGTAAAGTGTAAAAACCAAATTTACGATTGGACTTACTGTCAAGCAAGGAGTGAAGTTAACTAAAACGATACCGGCATCGGTTCTCGCCTAATTACTTAAATGAATTGCATTGGCCTTTAACTACCTCATGACATAGCTTCTTGATGGCAAATTAAAAATCCTTCCTTATAAAGTCAGCACATTGAAAGTAATTTTCATTATTGAAACAAGTGTCTGTTTAATTATTATCTTCACACGATACAAACTATTTTGCATAAGCGCTGATGTTGGCTGTTGTTAATTGGCGTGTCATAATATTTAAATTCCTCTGGTGCTTTAGCGTAAAAATCACCAACAAAACACTCTTTAGTGCAGAAAGTGTTGTTTTGCAGCAATTCTGATTCTTTACTTAACATACTACATAATGTGGGATGAAGACACTTCAACTGCAGTGTATCACGCTTTCAATGTCCTCTGTTACCTATTTCCGTTGATTGGAGCTATTATAGCCGACGGATGGTGGGGAAAGTACAGGTAGGCTATGAAAAAGTTCATGATGTATACGTGCCCCCAAGTGAATGTACGAAAAATTTTACGCTTTTGGTTAAAAAAGCCGCTGAAACTTCTCTACAAAAAGTTCGTTTCGAATGGCACCAAGCCCATAAAATTATAATCTTTGAAATTTAAATGCCTCCCTTTGTGACAGCAAGTACTGCAAATTAGCTCAACTTCCGTATGCATAGTTGGCAGGCTAAAAATGTTTTTAGCACAACGTGAGATTGCGTGTATTGTATCTTGTTTTCGCTTTTCTGAACAATGCTCAACCGGCTCGTGGTGCGATTACCGGGCCGGTCAAGTAGGATACAGTGTTCCCAACGGCTTGCCACCGCTGCAACGTTTCTTCGCAGTTGTGTTGTCAAGGTGCTAAGCCGCGGAGATGGGCCTGGCCGCTCCTTGCACACTTCGCCTTAATACAGCAAGTATAATGAAGATCTGACTTGCGTATTTTTAGAACAATTCTTTGGCTTTCTATCGTTTACGCTATTGGAATGGTTCTGAACGCACTTGGAGCAGTGAACACACTGGGAGACCTAAAAACACACATGTAAGATTGCAAAACTGAGTACCGTTGTTGTGTGTAAGCCGGTGTCGATACTGTACAGTCTTTTCGAAATTTTGTTGGTATAGAAACGAAAATTCTAACTTGTTATTCTTGTTTTTGTTTGTCGCTGAGATCATGTAAATTGTAGCGACGAGTATTTTTTTGGCTGCGTATGCAATATATGATTCGCTGGTATTCAGAAGGTAGCAGTATTAGTAATTAGTATCGCCTTCATAACAAAAGAACAAAAAAGTGCAAAACAGGAAACAGCACATTCTTAACATAACAACAGCCTGCGTATAACTTTGTGACCCTACGTTGAGCTTTTTTCCTCAACTGCTAATATTATTTAAGTTCAGTTTATATCCGCTGCAAAAGTAAAGTAGGCCTATTTCAAAATTTTAACTAGCCTAAGTTTGGCGGTGGTCCGCTAAATAAAAATCAGTTGCTCTGTAGCAATGTGCCGCTTGTAATCGCGCAATCCGTCACCGCTGGCGGATCCGCCCCAGGTTGGGCCGACCCTGGTCTTAAGTATATGCTGTAAAACAATGCAGTGTGGCTTAATTAAACTGTCTTCAATACAGTACGGGTAATTACAACAACGGAAAAAATTCTTGTTGATTATAGGCAGATATTGCCGACAACCATTGTCTCACTGTGTTGATGTAATTTCACAACTAATTATTGCAATTTTCTCTAAATTTATTGCTTTATGGTTGAAAGCTTATTTCTTTTAGAGCTTTGTCGTCGGTGGGCTTAATTGTAATTTCCATAGGAACAGGGGGAATTAAGCCGTGCGTGGCCGCATTTGGAGGGGATCAGTTTGATCTTGATCAGGTAATTTTGTTTGTAATCTTGATCCGTAATAAACAAACGTGTGTTCATTGGGAAGGGAAGTTAACTAAAAGAACGTAATCTTCTTAAATTTTAGGAGAGATCATCGCGTATACTTCCTTTATCTTCAAATTGACAATCTTCTAACCTTTAAATTGACTTCTCCATCATCATAAATATACTCAGCCTACTATCTCGATCCAAAAAGTGATTCCAGAAACCCATAGACCCAGCCACATTACGTTAGTCTAACACAGATCAACGGTCAAAGTCTACGGTCAAAAACGTTGGAGATGGCTTGCTTCACTCCTCTGGGTTGGTCTACTTGTACAGGGGATCAACTTTTCTTCCACGCCACTAGTCCTGTGATTAGTTTTGGGGTAAACCCTTTGTTACGTCACATTCACATCTGACCGTTATTTTTGAATTTGGCATTGTACTGTGTTAGTCGGATTTACTTGAAAACAAGGTTTGCGCAGAAACAGAGGCTGTAAGTTCAGTTGAAGTTTAAAATAGTTTTGGGTTAGTTCAGTGATTCTCAACCTTTTTAGCTCATGGACTATTTCCAAGCTAGCTTAAATATACGCGGACTCGAGTCACTTATAGGTATGGAAACAAGGTTGTTCGATAACGGAGTGTTCACACGTAGCGAATGCATGTTTTTTGCTGTAGTCGCTGCTATAGCCCACGAAACCAGAGGCGTAGCGAGAAAGTTTAAAAGGGAGGGTAGGGCAATAATTTCTATATTTTTTTAAGCGTATTTTTTCGGCAGAACTGATTTGAAGCTGATTGAGAAACAAGAAAAGCTCTCAGGGGGGTCTGGGAGTACGCTCGGCTCCCCCGAAACAATTTTGAAAATCTACATGCTGTAACAGCTGTTTTAGTGCTTTTTGAATAATTTCATGTAAATTTTGTTTAAAGTTTTTGGCCATAATTTTGAATGCTTCGCCAAATGCGATGCATTTTGTTCGCACATTTTCAATTATACGTGCTTAAGACGTAAGGCTTATTGCTATCGAAGAGCTTCGAAGTTATACTGTACGGAAAATTTGTATACATCAAAAACATTTTTGAAAATGGCTGGTAGGAGGATGCATACCCCTCATCCTACTCCTGGATCCGCCCTTGGCCATAAACTACAAAAACCATCACTGCCCTCCCTAAATACGCTCTTGACCGAAACCATTGATTTGGAAGCTGAAACTTTACATTCATGCTGAAAAATCGACTATGTAAAATAAACCGTTTCAATTTTTTATTTTGTTCAGTTCGTTTTTATGGCAATCTTTTTCGTTTTTTGTTTATTTATTTATTTTTTTGAGGGTCTCTTCATTGTCAATATGTAATCCTGCAGCTGTCAATTCCTGACAATATCACTTTGTTTATGTTTTATGCTGACAATGTAAGCTCGCTAATGTTTTGTGATACCCAGTGGCGTAACTAGGCCTTTTTAGGGGAACAAATGCCCAGTTTTTTTTCAGGTATTCAGGGGCGTATCCGGGGGGGTGGGCCGCTGGGGCCAAATGCACAAAGCTTTCGTGGTGTAAAGTGTTTTTTGGTTTTCACTCGATTTTGGGCTAAAAATTGCACATCTGCGGACGTGATGACCTTTTCTTTGCTCTTCAAATTCGCTTTTTAACCCTGTAACTTACCGCACCTGTATGTTGCGCGGACTCATCCAGACCCTTCTGCGGACTCGGGGTTGAGAAACACTGGGTTAGTTAATGTGGGGGGAGGGTGCTATGCTGCTCTGATGAGACCTAATAAGGTCGAAACGCGTGTGCAGCTGCAAGTGGGTGGGTTACCTTGTAGGACCTGTGTTAGATTAACGTAGTGTGGCTGGTCTATGGGTTTATGGGATCACTTTTTGGATCGAGATAGTAGACTGAGTATATTTGTGATGATGGAGAAGTCAATTTAAAGGTTAGAAGATTGTCAATTTGAAGATAAAGGAAGTATACGCGATGATCTCTCCTAAAATTTGAGGAGATTACGTTCTTTTAGTTCTTTTAAAACAAACGTTTGTGTATTTATTAACATTTTTTAAATTTACAGTAGCTAAATAGCAAAGTGTCTTAAGATTGATTTACGGCTCTTCCGCACCGGCGTTTTGAGCCGCATTTATACGCGCACTAAAACACAGTCAAAGCAAACGAAAATTTTTGCCACTTTTCTGTCAGTATTTTTTTAACAAAGCAGACATGTCAATAAGATTATGCAGAAATCCCCTCGGAAAATGAGATGACGTTTTTTTACGTCGAAAAATTTGCGCAAAACCAACCAAATGCGACTTTGGAGTAAATCCATCTGAGACAGCTATTTATAATTTTTACGTGCATTTGAAATAACGGAAAGGAAAAAAGTGGAAATCCGTTTAAGTTACTTGTTTATTTATTGCTTATTAGGACAATTTATAACAGAAATATTGCAATGGGTAAGAAACGTGGTTTGTGAGTAACATGCTTAAAAATCATTGCTTTTTTGTGAAGGATGAATATCGGGCCAAGTTTTTTTCTTTGTTTTATTTCGCGATCAACGCAGGAAGTTTGATATCTACATTTGCTTCTCCCCTTATACGAGGTAAAATATAGTGAACTATCTTGTAGGTACAGATCTTCTCGCTTTAATGAACAAAAGCAGGTTACTGACGTCACCGGATAATTTTTGAAAGCGCAATTTTTTTGCCAAAGTTTGGGCCTGGAAATTCTTAAAAATCAGTTCTAAACTTGGTGTTAAATGCTTAAAAGTCATATGCCACCAAATTTTGGCAAATTTAAATTGTTAGTTTTTGCGGATTTTTTTCTTTTGAATTCCGTAAGTAACAATTCTATGTGATCCTAAAACGTCATTTTACCAAAAAGTGGTCGCAAAGTCTCCTTTTGGCCAATTGCGTAAAAGCAAGGTTATGAAGTCACTGATGAATTACCGCCACTAACCCATGCTGGGCAACCAAGCGTTTTCGAGCTTAGCGCCGAAAAGCTTTTAATTATAAAATTTACTTGTTCGTAAATGTTAGCAATATTTTCAGGGATAAACTGTTAAACAAATCCTGAACCGACAATAATTAATTCAAAGAGTTAATGAAGGTCTCAGAATTATAGGCTACACGGAAATAAGGCAGTTGCAAATCCTTACTCATGAAGGGTGAATTGAGCAGGATTTGCGATACAACTTATACAACATAAAGGAACAAAAACTCTTGAAAAGTAGGCTGGCTACCAGCCAATGAGCTAACGCACAAATCACCATTAGGCTAGGTGTATTTTAGAAAATAAATTAGCTTAAAGGAAACTATTCAGTCATTCTGCAGAATAGAACAAGATCTAACTTGGTGGATTCTGTTGTACATACAGTTAATTTTGGCATATAAAAGACTGAGTGATTAAACAAGAGAAAATAAATCATGCCCTTCATACTACTTTACTTGGTGTATCGGTTAAAAGCGTCCGCTTGGTAGCCGGGAGACTGGGGTTTTATTCCCGGTCGGGTCATACTAAAGACTTTAAAAGTAGTATTCGCAGCTTCTTCCCAGGCGCTCGGCACAACCGGAAGTGCGAAGGGTTAAGTGTACGTGTGTTGTTCGTCGTGTATGTCCTCTAACAGTGTTCAATGATTCATGATTGATATTTGTAATGGGTCGCCAATTGAGAATGGCCTACACCCTACACAATGTGTGCTTTGCACCCGCTGTACCGTGCCTTTATCTTTACATACTTTGCCAGCACCGCAGCACGAGTATGGAACTACATTAGTACAGGTAACTTTTCCTGATGCAGGTAGTGAATATTTCTACCTAATTCAGAATGGTCAATCACTGACTCAGGATTGTTACTGCTCAGAGTGACTTCTAGCAACTGCATGCCAGTACCATCTAACGCAGCCTAGGTTATTGCTGTGTTACATAATCGGCATAGTTTACTTACGTTTACAACACTTTTATACTCTATCACCTACACTCTTCTACTCTGACAAACGAAGCAAATAGGCCTACATTGCACAACTTTTCTAGTCTTCCGCCGAAACGGGCAGTAGTTCATCAGTGACGTCACTACACCGTGAAAATATTTTGTCTTTTGAGCACTTTGCAAATAGCGTATGTTGGAGCGTAATAACTTGGTCATTTCTCCATCATATAGCACAAAGTATGGAAATTTTTTTGATGTAGGTGCAAACTTTTGAATAAGACCAAAATGAAGCAAATGACAAATTTGGTGGCATTTTTAACTTTTTTTGAAAGTGTTTCCTTTCCTGCATCTTATTTTTGATGTTTTTGATGATTTTTAACAACAGTTGAAATAAAAATTTATGCAGATGCATTATTTTACCGGACGGTTAGCTCAGTTGTTAAGCGCACGCCATTAGTTTAGGAGGTTAGGGGGTCGATTCCCGGGCCAGTCAAATCAGCACAGTGTCGTCAATGGCTCTCCAACGTTGCAACGTTTCTTTGAAACTGCGCAGCTCAGGCAGTAAGCCACGGAGATGGGCGTCGCCACTCGTTACACGCTTCGGCGTAATACCGCGAGTATAATGAAGACTTGTTTTTTTTTGATTTGACGATCTTATTTTTAACCAGCTTGCGTTGTGTTTAGAAAACGTCAAATGCTTCGGAACAGACTGTTATGCGTTGGCTTTCGGTATTCCAGCACTTCTAATGTTTATAGCTTTAAGTAAGTTGATCAACAGCAAGTAGGCTAATCGAGTTTTAACCGTTTTGTATGCTGTTATTCATCAAGTGTATCACATCGCAAACAGATGCGTCGTTAGCCAATTACCTGAAAACTTTGTAAAGATATTGTTGTATTTTAAATTTTTATGGACGTTCACATGGATTATATTCTGGAACTTGCAGCCGTAAATTGGAAACTGCAATAGTTGGTCATGCAAATATTTCACAAAATATTATTGTTATGATCTTTCAACACCTCTTATTCCTCTGATGACCTATTACTGCAAGAGAACCTCTTTAGTTGATGTTTCTTAACCTGTGGGTATCTACTCCCAAAAGGGTAATTTAGCATTTTAAGATGTGTAACGTACATTTCAAAAATAGAAGAAATAAGTTTTTTCGGCAAACGTTTCGCGCGGTTGCTAGGGTGCTTACTCTCTCGTCCATCAGTATCGCAATGCTTGCGGTGATTTCACAGTAGAATACTATCAGGACCATAGTCAACTCTTTGGTTGTGCAACTTCTCCTCTTTTGTCTTTCTTTATTTAGCCGTCACGCTTTGTTGCAGCTGTACGCGCATCCTGGGAAAAGACAATCAACGCTTGAAAATTGGTTGAGCATACACATACAAAACCTTAGAAAACAAAGTTTAGTTGCTTAATGCTCAACGCAATTGCAGCAAATTAATGAGCTAGACGTAATCTAGCGTAGATTTAAGCCTGACTGATAGGTACAAAGTTGGAAACTTGTCAGTAATATCTTAATTTTCGTATCCTACACCGCACTATAGTACAGTGCTGTAGCTCATCGAGCAGCTTGTTACAGAAGCTGCGTTAGATATTGCTGCTTGCAGTCAGGGCCGGTGCTAGAAATTGCGGGACCCAATTAGAAATCTGATAGCGGGGCCCCTACTCTTTACAGCAAAATGTATGGGCGTTGACATTTTATTGAAAAAAAAAAAACATACATACATACCAAAAAAAAGATAGACATTTACTACTTGCTACAACTTATAAAAAATTCAAGATAATGTGGATGCTTTTATTATTTTACTTTTAACATCCGGAAAGGCAAATTTGGCAATTACAAATTTCAGACAAGCGTTATGGTAATATCTTGAAAGTTATGCCAAAAAGCAATAATTTGCGAATACATTTTTTCAAACGAAGGAACTATAGGCATATAAAATTATGCTTACTATATGCCTACAAAAATGCTTCATATTTTGTGAAGTGAAAAAGTCGAATTCAAGGCGAAAAACACACAAAATCAGCCTTAAAAGTTTTTCAAAAAGCACTAAAACTGCTATTACCTCATAAAAATTAAAGAAAAAGTTCCGGGGAGACGTGCCTCCGGGCCCTATAAAGCCGTTTTTACCATCTTCGCTAGTTAACCAACCGATAGTCAAAAACTCAAAGTCTCAATTGCCCGAAAAATTATATAACGAAGCAATTTTTTGACTTGGAACGCTAACTAGATCTAAAAAAATGAATGCCCTGACCTCGAAAACCTATGGGTGGACACAAAAATTATTGTCGTAGCTTCACTAGAACAAGAGATATAAAAATTCCCCAAGTTGAGGCAAACATGAGGCAATAAATGGCCGCCATACTGGATTTTAGAAGCCCAATTAGTTACTCATTCCACAAAACGATATGAAAACCAAACAAAACCAAGAGCAAGCGAGGAAGAAGTCAAAAACAAACAAGTATGTACCGTTTTAAGACGATTTTTTGCAATTAGGCCGTTAATTTTGAATTTGGCCGCCAATTTAAATTCGAGGCCCAAATCGAGGTGGCCCCACGCGTTTTTTGAAGTGTGTGATCCATAGTAGTCAAATCAAGTGAGAAAAGGTTGACCCAAAAATCGGCTAGTTTTTACCTGGTATGGACTTGTCTATTTGTCTTAATAGCAACCGAGTGGCCGATTTTTTTTTTTAATCTAATTAGCAAAAATGAACGGGTTCAACTTATGGCTCTTCATCTTATTTTGTACCTCATAATATAGATCCCCACTAGCGCGGGGCCCCTTCAAGGCGCGGGGCCCAATTTGATGAAATCGGTCAAATCGGCTTAAAACCGGCCCTGCTTGCAGTTGCAGTGACCTATGCAGGTGCAATACGATTAGCGGTGAGAGTTCTTACATGCAAAATTAAAATAAAAAAACTTAACCATCTTGCGTCGCAGCCTCCGCGGCGAAATTGGAATGTGACGATAGTTTGTAAACAGTGATGGGCACGATAAACCTTTCTGTACTAAAGCGATAACGATAAATCGATAATTTCAAAAAAACCCTGGGCGATACCGATAAATCTCAATTTCTTCAAACAATATCGGTAATCGATAAATTTTTCGGATTAATGTTGCGGTAAATTTTCAATGCGTTTAATGAAGTTTTGTTCTGTAAATTATTGCAAACACGTTTTTCTAGTTTTTTTGAAAGAGAGCAGTTTACGGACTCCGCCGTGGCACTAAACAAACATAGTGAGATTTTTTTTAAATTGCAGCAAGACACCGTGTATTTTTTCCATAGCGCCAACTCGCTGACTATGATCACTGTTAAAACATTGTTCATCGCAATAATTTATCGGCGATAAGAAAATATATCGCAAAAGCGATATCGGTTATCGATGAATCAAAACCATTTTGAGCGATAACGATAATAAATTATCACCGATAAATTATCTCGATAAATGCCCATCTCTATTTGTAAATGCGATCGACCAAGTCACTCAACTCGAAGTAGCAAAAAGGAACTTCCTCCCGAAGCGAGTTACGGCTCACGAGCAAGCGACCTTTATCGTTAAGATCTGCAATAAGTCATCAAATTTGATTTATTGTTCAGCCTTTTTAACCCGTCGCGAGAAAGCGAGCAATGCACTTACTACCTATAACGAGCTTGCTTAGGGGTTACCGGCCATCTGCTACCACGCACATATACAGTAGGTGGGAGAATCCCGTTAAAAAGTGATTTTACCAAAGGCACAACAAATGATATTAACAACTTGTCTCCAAAGCGTCATGCAAATATGTGTGAATACTAAGTTTTTGAGCCTTGGTTTTAACCCGACTCGGAATCCAAACACATTCCACAGCTCCACTCGATCCCAGAATGACGAGTCTATTTGCTGTCACGGGCCGCTTGAATAAACTAGCTGTGCAAGCGCGCTACAAATCTTTATCAGTCATATTGTGACACTTTATACTGGCCGTTAGTGCAGTTGCTAAGCACACGCTATCGGTGCTGGGGTTCAAATCCCGGGTCGGTCAAATCAGCACAGTGTCGCCAACGCTACGCCACCGCTGCAACGTTTCTGCCGAGCTGTGTAGCCCAGGCGCTAAGCCACGGAGATGGGCCCCGTCACTCGTTACACGCTTCGGCGTAATAGACCTACCACGAGTAGGCCTATAATGAAGACTTGATTTTGATTTGATTTGTGAAATTTTTTTAATATCGTAATTCGAGAGCAAAACGCGCCTTTAGGATCAGTTGTGCTGACCTAAGTGCACCACTAATTAAGCTAAAATGAAGCAATCTTAACATAAACTTTACCATATCAAACTTTTGATCAAAATCTTTTAATTGAATTAAAAATAAAAGCTTCTTAAAAAAAAGCAAAATATCCAATTAACAAAAAATTTGCAACACAAAATTTAAGAAAAAGATTAGAAATTGTTCATAAATTGAAGAAACAACTAACAAAAAATAAACTAAAAACTCAATTTTTACCAAAGCCCACCTTATGAAGACTATGCCGTGGCATTGTATGCTTAAAAATCCCATAGAAAACAAATGAAATAAAAGTTATTTAACATACAGTTCACAGAATAATCGAAGAATAAATGCAAACGTTCAATTGAAGTTATGCGACACGTTATTCAAGCAAACGCAACCAAAAATACGACCAGGTTGAATTTGCACATTCAAGTCGTTTAAATACTTAATTATGTCCACCTATGTACCGATCTTAAGCCACACAATAAATTTTCATCTTCCAAATCAGGAAAAGGACATTCTTCAATCTTTTTAACTCAACTATTTCTGACAGAGGTAAGTAAAGCGCTCAGTCATATTGAATATCCCCTGCCCGAAATATCACGACTCGTCCAACAGTAGATCAGAGTAACATCAATTCAGATTTCAGAGCATTCACCATCTTCTAAAGATTTGAAGCAATTGCGCCATCGTAATAATGCAAGCAGAATAAAGTGATTGCGCTGATATGATTTATGAGTTTAGCCTTCCACAGCTTTCTTCGTTGGTACCAGTACACAAATATACCAGATAGAGCAACCACATAAATTCAGAGCAAGGGCAACAAAGAGCCTGAGTTTTCTTCCGCATGCAGGATATTAATTGCTGAAGCCTCCCATTACTCTATGTAGATTTGGGCCAGCATTTTTTTTTTCAGCTTAGCGCAAGACATAGTCGCATTACCACCAAGATATTTAAGAGTTTCACTGACAAGTTGAGTTATTTTGCTGGATTACTCAGGTGAATCTTTTCTAGGTTAATGCATACTCATCAACAATAGATATGTAAAAATTTTTTAGGAATTTGAAATGAAGGTATTCGAAAATATTTTACAAATTTCATCAGCTTGTTTTTATTTCTGACTAGTACATATTCATCGGCAATACCGTGACTTGTTTCTCTTCCAAAGTCGCCGTAGTCATACACACCAGGCTGCAACTCCATCCAAAATTCTAGTTACTCGTTTTTTCATACTATTTACTCCAAATTCACTGCTTTCTTCAAGGTAGGCATCAGTACTTACATTCTGTTCCACAGCTTCCACTTCAGTCGATTCTACGATCAGTTCCAGGGGAACGACATTCCACTGTAATTGCAAATTGTCGTCAGCATAGCTAGTGTTCAGTTCATGACATTACTAACAATTATACTCTCAAGTGATGCAGTAATTGCCACACTCTCACACTCACATTCAACTTAATATCTGCGAAAATAATAATGAATTTGGAATAAATTGCTTTGATAAACCCATTAACCAAAAATTAAGAAAATTATGCAATCTAAAAAAGTCAACACGTTCATTCACGCTTTTGAACATTTTTGCCCACTAAACCCAAAATCTATATACTTTGTCACCCAGCATTAATGGCCAGCCTTGAACTTATACCTAAGTGCATCTTGTTTTTTAATTCAACCTGACCAAGTGCTGCGATTAGATTGTAGGCTACTGACTTAGCCTTTGGTTTATTGCATGTCTGCATCAGAAGTTCTTTGAAATAAAAGCTTCAAGAACAAGCTTAGAATTAACTTTATTGTATCTCAATCGGTAACTCCACAGGTGCGACTGTACTAGGTTAATGCAGGCTAGGCTACAGTCACAAAAAATAATTTTGAATATCCAATGCAATTCATTGTTTTGACTGTACGGTTTATAGGGACTGATGCTGGTGCCTTCTGATCTAGCCCTAAAGAAGACTTTAAAACTTTTAACCTAACTTCAACACTTGAATTACAGAATTACAATCTGTCACTGCATTTCAAGCTTTCATAGAGCAATCAGGCTCCTAATCAATCAGGTCCAAGTTTCTTACTGTTAGTTTATCTGAAGTGCAATTAGTCTTCTGACTGCTTTAGTTCTTTTTCTAACCACTTTACTAAGTTTGCAGCACTAGATCAACTCACTTCCTTCCAAATCCCAGCGAAACCACTGGTGTTCTACCTTGATTCTGCCTTACCAGACTGGAGGAGCAGCAGGAGCATACAGCTGCAGCCAAGCGTGAAAATGGGATCACGTGACATAGTTGCACAACCATGTAGTAGACCATGATTAGGACATAAAAGGGCCTAGTTTCGTACACAATTCACAAAGTCTTGAGTCTGGTCTGCAGTTAGAAATAGGTGTGGGGAGAGCATTTTGTTTCTTGGATGCAGTACAAGCCTAATTTGGTACCAAAAAATTACTAAGATGCCTCCAAAAAAGTGAAGTTACCAACAAGCTTCTTTGATCTTTTACTGGGAGGGAAAAAACATTGCTTTACTGGGAGAGGAAAAACTAATGTTTACTGTATTTGCAATAAAAAATGTCTTAAGGCCTATTGTTTGTTTCTTTATTTTTTGATTTCAAGCTATTATACACTAGAGGCTGCTTTTCGATAAAGGGGTAATTGGTATACACCAAATATTTTCAGGGGATTTCGGAGTAAAATCAATTATTTGCGATTCGGGCTATTATCCCTCATCAGCGGCCGTCCTTAGGTATTTCAGCGGGCGCGGAAGGACGATATTCGTTTTAATGCACATCTAAGTTATGTATATTTTTCGCTATTAAATATTCAGATTTTCGAATGGAGTTAACCAGGTTAAAATATTGTCCCATATTGGGTTTACGTTTAGAATATTTACATCGATAAATTAAAATCTAGCGTACAAAAGTAATCCACTTATAAACTAAAATATACCACTGTTTTCTTGAAATCCAAATAATTTATGCCTATTTTCTCAATTAAAATCTTAAAAAATTTCACTGAAACCCAATCCGACTCATCTTACCAAAACATAATTTATCAACAAGTTTACAATTACAAAACAAATGCATGATAGTTTCCGGTTCTTGCAAACATAAGTATTTGACGGTAAAATATTTCAAATCTCACATCATTTCTGTTGTTGATTATTTGGTAGAACTTTATTTTTGTTTTTGAAAAAGTGTAATTATTTTGTTTGATGTCCCCAGCGAAGTGATCAGTTGTTGAATTTTTTCTTTAAACGATGAAAAATGTTGGTTTGATGATGTTTCGTGATGCCAGGCCATCGGGAAAAAATATTTTCAGGGGTAACAACGTAAAAAAGGCTAAGAACCATTGTCTTACAAGATAGTACTGCGCGTACATTCCCCTTTAAATCAGCATCCATAGCGTTTTAAAATTCTTTCTGCGTGTTTCTGTTTGATGTGTTTTTTATATTTG
Organism: Trididemnum miniatum; assembly: GCA_964006365.1. Lineage (NCBI taxonomy): Eukaryota > Metazoa > Chordata > Ascidiacea > Aplousobranchia > Didemnidae > Trididemnum > Trididemnum miniatum. Next base: position 9,057,546 of record OZ023234.1, on the reverse strand, counting down.
CTTTGCTGACAAATTTTTGCAGTTCTTTTCATCGGAGGTACAAGATGGTACCGAATTATTCCACCAACTGGAAATATATTCACTCAAATAGCTAAAGTGATGATAGTAAGTTTAGCCTACCATACATTTAGCTGGTGGTACAGCATGAGCTTTGTGATGATTAATCAATATTATTACAGTAATGCACTGTTCGCATCAAGTTGTACAAATTATTACAAAATCTACTAGCATACGAAATAATGTCAAAGTCGATTCATTAGTTGGCATCTTTTGGCATCGTTTTCTAGAACAGTGAAAACTGTTTCGACCTTCAAGTCTCATCAGTGCAGTTGTTGTCACAGGCATTTAACTGACTCTGTTGGCTTTTTGGATTGACCAGAAAAAGCTGTTTCCGATAAACTGTGAGCAACCTGTCATCTCCAAATTACTCAATAAACACTGCATTAACTTTTCGGTCACTTGTAGGTGTGTCTCATTCAAATTACTCGGATAAGGCAGAAACTTTTAAAAGTTATTACAGAATTTACAATATTTTGCAGACTGCTATAAAGATTCGTTGGAACACGCCGAGGAAAGAACGCAACAAGGAACATTGGCTCGACTACGCTGAAAATCACGAAAACGTAAAAGAGCTTAGAGCAGGGGTGTTCAACCTTTTTGGCCAAAGGGCCACATGCAATTTACGAATGATTGCGCGGGCCACCGGATTGTTTACTGCTAAGACGCTACTAAAACTCTAATCTTAAAAATGTGTATTTTTACAATTATAAGAACAATAAACGTACCAACAGTAAATTCAACAAAGTTTTTGCTACGCGTCGACATTTCGATGTCAAGTTTGGCACTGTTTTTTTTTTTTTTTTTTCTAACAAGCTTAGCAATATTCGGCTAGATCGAACGATTTTCTTCTCGACTAAGTCGGTTTCCGACCAAAAAATTCGAGATTTTCACGTCTCAGACAGAGGCGCACCCAGGATTCGGCAAAGCAGGGGGCACAACCGAGGGCAAAGGGGGTCGGTTTTCACATAAAAAACACTCATTTTAGCAAACTTTTTTAAAGAAAAAAGGCATGCAGTGAGTGCAGTTACTCGTGACAATACAAAAATATTTTCGCAGCTTACGGTATGTCTAAAAGCAGAAGCATGGCCAAAATAAGTGAAAGGAGGCTGCAACCTTTATCAGTTTGAAAAATTATAGACTGAAAGTTAGGTTTTAGCACCTTATTATGGAGCCAAAGGGGGGGCATGGCACCGTGCTCCCCTGCGTGCGCCTATGGTATAAATTCGGATCGCGACCAAATCTAAATCAAATCGTCCTTATACTCGTGGTATTACGCCGAAGCGTGTAACAAATTCGCCGGACCCATCTTCGCGGCTCAGCGCCCGGGCTACACTGCTCCGAAGAAACGTCGTAGCGGTGGCGAGCCGTTGGCACCACTGTGCCGATTTGACCGAGCCAGAATTTGAACCCTAGATCTCCCGCATCGATAGCGTGTGCGCTAAGCAGTTGAGCTAACTGCCGGTCCAACCTAGTTTATTACTGACTACTTTTGAAGCACAAACACGATTGTGCGCAAAGGATGTGAACGTAACGATATCGAAAATGTGATGCGAAACAATTTCCATTGTGATGCAATAAAATGAACTTACAAGAAAGCAAACAATAAGTGACAATTTTTCGGAATGTAAGCTGACCATAAATTACGAAGCAATTAAGTTGATAATATTGGTAATTTCGGAAAAGTCCCGCGGGCCACTCAAAACCTTTCCGCGGGCCACGGGTTGGACACCCCTGGCTTAGTGCAACGTAGATGTCCAATAAATTTTAATCAACTAGCGCCAATTTTACGTTCAGCGATGCATTGATAATAACATGATCGGGTACAAGTTATGCCTCATAACACTTGTTAGTTTTTCACAGCTTACTATCATTCGTGATGTCAAATATGTGCTTAACGTGCTGGTCCTTTTCATTCCTCTTCCTCTCTTCTGGACTCTCTATGATCAACAAGGATCAAGATGGACTTTGCAAGCCATTAGAATGAATGGTTATGTGGTGCGTTAAAATATAAACTCGAATATTGTAACTTAGATTAGCAGTATCATCAGTTCTGGGGCAGATGCAGGAGTTCTTTTAGAGTGCGCTTGGAAATGATTTAATCCTTATTTTTCGGTTTTGTACAACTCAAAAAATCGAAGTACTACTGTAATGTAAAAACAAGCATACCTAAAAAACTTAGTTGAGAGGTGAAAACTCTTTGGCTTTATGCCATTGGAGTTGCGTGCTGTTTCTATAACAGCTTGCATACATTTGATGAAGAAAAAACTATTAACAAATTGACCCAGCCTCTCCTATTTTTGTAACTGATCTTTTCAACTGTTTTCAATAGATTTAATTTCGCTGTTTGAAACACTTGAGTGCTATCAAGAAGGCTTTCGGATATCAAATTTTCAAAATTCTTTTAGGGATCGGTTCGTATCCTTCCGGATCAGATGTTGATTGTTAATCCAGTCCTAATTCTTCTTCTTATTCCCGTCTCCGAAACTGTGATTTATCCAGGATTACGTAAACTAAACTTTGAGTTTCGGTGCGTAAGTTTTTGCGTCCTGATACGTTTGCGGTAAAAGTAGTAGTATAGTGGTTGTGGTCGTAATAGCAGTGGCACGCGCGAGAACAAAATTTCAAGCAACAGGAAACTGAGAAGGGATCGATCAAGATCTTCAGGTCAAGCAGCCGCCTAGATAGATCATAAGACGCCAGAGCGTTTTTGAAGACAGGTCTTGACTAAGAAAAAACAAGAAAAATTAGTTGACTTCAATTTGAAGTTAAAAAACTTTTAGACTATGTCACAGAAAATTTCCATTTTAAGCCAAAATGCGTTTCAATTTTTCAAAATTTGTTTTCTTCCGATTTTGAAAATTTGTTTTCTTTCTCATTTTATAGTGTCATTTTTGTCACAGACCTGAGATAGCTTTTTAAGTATAAAGTACAGCCGCAACTTCACAAGTTTTAAAAAAATGATGAAGAAAAGCACCGGCCGATAGCTCAGTTGCTAAGCACACGCTACCGGTGCGGGAGGTCTGGGGTTCGAATCCCGGGCCGGTCAAATCGGCACAGTGTCGCCAACGACCCGCCACCGTTGCGGCGCTTCTTCGGAGCTGTGTAGCCCAGGCGCTAAGCCGCGGAGATGGGCACTGCAACTCGTTACACGCTTCGGCGTAATGCGGCGAGTATAATGAAGATTTGATTTGATTTGATGAAGAAAAGCAGGACAATAACAATTTTTTTTTGATAGACCTCTACAGCGCATGACTGCTGGAATGTTATTGGCAGGATTATCATTCATTGTAGCTGCTTTCGTGCACATGAAAATCGATGTAAGTATATTAATCACTGTCATGTGAGTCGATAATTACATTGAGATCCATTTTAATCACCCAAAACTAGTCTTTGAGCTTTCATGCAACCACACCAAGGCTGGGCAAACTATGGCCCGCAAGACCGTTTTGTGTGGTCTGCGGGCACTTACAGAAATATAAACTCCCACCGTGAATCAAGACTTTTTTTGCTATTCACTGATTTTCAGTAGAAAACAGAACATCTGAGGACGTGCACATATTTTTCTTGCTCTTCAATCAGTGCGACCCTCGGCTTCAAATTTTTTCGTATGTGGTTCTTCGTGTGAAAAGTTTGCCCACCCTTGGTCTACACAAACATCAGCAATGCTTTTTGCGTGTATATTCCTAAAAACTTTTTTTGCCATAATTTAAATCTAATTATACAAAAATATTCTGGACTGCTGTGACTGCATGGACGATTTTATTCCATTGGACACCACGTTCTTGATACCACGTACAGTAGTGTATTAATATATATTTTTCGATGAACTATGGTTTTCTATTTTTTTCAAGCCACATAATTGCAACTTAAGCTTTTATAATAGTGGAGTATAACCTAGTTGGGAAACGAACCCGCGAAACCAGTTGCGCATCCCAATGCACCAATCACTCGGCCAACTCCACGTGCTTCGATGAATGATGATGGAAACAACATCCTTCCAAACAGATTTAACTGTATTAGGATTAAAATCTGCTGTGGGAAACAGACCTAGCTAATAAAAAAAACTCCTGGAAAAAGAATGGGCGTCAGTCAATGATAAAATTCGGGTTTATACACTGTAAATATTATAACTGCTTTCAGGTTCATTTAACTCCAATACCACAGACAAATTTCGAATCTACTTTACGAGTTATTAACGCAGCAGATTGCAATTTGGTGGTTAATTCAGATGTTTATCCTGATTGGCTGACGAAATCCAATAATCAAACGTTCGCAGAAGGAGGTTTGAATTTGAAACCTGGAGAAGTAAGTGAAAGACCACTCATTGATTTTGAATATCAGACCATGTCACATCATATAAGACTATGAATCGACTTACGAACCGTGGTTTATTATATTCAGATTGTGATCGACAATTGCTTTTACCACGCGCAATTCTGCACAAAGCATTGCTTGAGCATTAGGGTACATCATTTCCCCCTATTTGGGAATTTAAATTCGTGCCATAAAAAATGATATCCGTATCAGATAAGATTTGGCGAAAAAAAAAATATGAAGACCCAGGACCCCCCAACCACTCCCGCATGTACCCCCAAAATTGTTATTTACTAAAATTACCATATCTCAAAAACTAAACAAGATAAACATGTTAGTGGTTGGTATCAAATTGGTTGCAACTACCTGATTTAGTTCAAATATGTACAAAAATATGCAGATTTAGCATGAAAATACACGCCAAAAATTTTCACTTGCTGTCATTTTACAAAAATTATCGTAAAATTCTCACAAATTTTTGAAGTAGCAGCAAGTCGGGATGTGCAAAAACTACGAAAGCTTCTAGTGGAAGTTGAGAAACACATAGCGAATACTGTAGATCAAGTGTGTGGCCTTTTCCTCAAGTTTGGCCGACGTAATCTGCTTTTTCCAATTACTTGCAGATTGCCATCAAAGTTCTTTATAAAGGTAGCGGATGATTGAAAATCGGTTGCCAATGATTTTACTCCTCGTTCAGAAGAGTCATCAACAACTGTAATCATATTTGCTCGCTTTTTTCGTTTAAGATATTCCTTATCAAGAGACCAACCAATCTTTCACATCTACAGGGTCAGGGAAAATGACCTGACACATTTGAAATTGTCAATATGACAAGCGTGGTGCAGTTAGACTCAGGGCCGGTGCTAGGAGCTGCCGGGCCCAATTAGAAATTAATGGCGGGGCCCCTCTTTTCATAATAAAATGTTTAGACGTTTGTGTCTCATGAAAAAAACATGCGAACGAACCAAAAAAATAGACATTTAATACCTGCTATAAAACAAATTGAAGTGCCGGCAGCACCAGAGCAGTCGTCTTAGGAGGGCCAAGCCTTTTACAAAAGGGGTCAAACATTTAATCAATTCTGTAAACTGCAAAGAAAGTTTTCACGCCACAGTCTTCTTCATCAACGAGAACTTTGCATCGAGCTGACGTTGATATGAACTTTAAGTCTTGAAGATACCGTTTCTGTGCAAGTGTTATATATCACAGCTATGTCATGTTGTTTTACGAATTCGAAGACAAAAAAAAAGAGTGGAACACGCTTATAGTTGCTTGTTAAGTTGTTAACAAACGCAATTTCCATGTTTGATATTCTTAATTCGAACGAAACGCAAAACAGTTCTGCCGAAGCTGTTTCAGCAATAGGCTAGTTAAAATGTTTAAAATTATGCTTAAAAGCCGATATCTTCAAAAACAGTAAAATTGTCGATTGGAGGTGAAGGGTGGGGATGGGCCAATTAGTTAAATAATTTTCAATTTCAGACAAGCATTATGGTAATATCTTGAAAATTATGCCACAACGCAATAATTAGCAAATATATTTTTTGAATTTGGAACTCCTTCAAATATGCCTAAATATGCCAACAGACAATAAACTAAAACTACCGGAAAGATTTTTCAAAATCCACTAAAATTGCACTTGTACGAAAATTTTAATAAATTGCTGGGCATGCATGGCCCCGGACTTCCTAAAGATGGTTTTGTCCATAAATTTGCTCAGATGAACTCGACTTGATGTTGCCACTGTGCTGTTGACTTCGTCACTATAAATCTTGAAGGTTTCTCACAGCTTTTGCTTTTCTTAAACAGAGTATATTTTACAATTTAACTTAAGTCTCAACTGCTTTGGTGGAGAGCATGCATCCTTAAACAGACGCTAAAAAGCTGCAACCGAAATTAACATGAAACCCCCCTAAAACTATCTCCAGGCGACAGGCGTTTACTTGTAAACAGTAAACCCACGCGATCAAACAACTGCGTAACTTTTTTCCTTACCAAAGCTTGGTTTCAAAGCCGGATTTAGAGAATGAGAGGCCTTACGTTTAGGTTATGTTGATATCAGGTAGGGCGCTAGTTATCATAAATTCCTGATCGTATGCAGCTCTAAGGTGGCCATGGTTGATCTCGAAAACAAAAAAGTCGCTCCGTAATCGCGTCGAGCCCTTTTGCTTGTAACGCGTCGAGCCCTTAGCCCTTTTGTCCCTCGTTTCTCCGAGGCCTTAGGCTTAATTCAGCCTGTTTTGCCTAATGGTAAATCCGACCCTGCTTGGTTTGACCAGCTACCGAGTTGCCGATTTTTTCTATTTAGCCTAACCCTAATTTAAAAATTAGGAATGATTCATAGATATTATGCACCGGTTCAACTTTTGGCACTTTCATCTATTTTGTATCTGACAGTACAGAAAGGGACTCCCTCTAGCGCGGGGCCCCTTAAGGTGCGGGGCCCAATTGGTCAAATCGGCCTAAAACCGGCCTTGGTTGGACTAATGGTTGAAGTGAAATTTTATAGCCACTAACATGCCATTTGTGCTAATTTATGAAACTTTGGAAATTAACTTATGAATGAGGCAAGATCATAAAGTTTGTAATTAGTGTCAAAATTCAAAACTGTTAATGTAGCAATTAAAATTATCAAAGACAGGCGAACACCGTGCATTTCTTTTTTGAATTTTTTTTTTAAAACGGAGAACCTTACGTTGTAACTAGACTAAATTTAAACTATCATCATCAGGCTTATCATTAAAGTTTTTCGATCGAACGGTTACACGACTTTAGCATCTCGACTTGGACTTTCATCCCGCAACACCGCAAAAATTCCCGGGATCCCAAAAATCTTCGGGATACCCGGGATTCGGAAAATTCCCGGGAAAATTTTCCGGGAAACTTTCCCGAGCTTGATCATTTTAACATTATTTATGATTTTCAGCATTTCAGATCTAATTTTCAGCATTTTGTTATGTTGTTTATAAATAATAGAAAACTAGAAATCGCCTGCAATAATTCGTCATAATCGAAGGCGCCATCCCAAGAATGAAACTTTTAAGACATAACAAAAACTAAATGGCATGTTAGTAGCTATAAAACTTCACTTTAACCATTAGCCTAAATGCGCACATGGAGTTGGCCGAGTGGTTGGTGCATTGGACTCCGAAGCTGGCTTCGGGGGTTCGATGCTCAACTAGGTCATCTCCATGATGCATGTCTTCACTACCACAAAAATCCTAAGCTGCAATTAAGTGGCTTGAAATAACAGAAAAAAAATTAGTCTAACTGCATCACGCTTGTCGTATTGACCATTTTAAATGGGTCAGATCATTTTGCCTGACCCTGTATATGCAAAAAATCTGTCTCTTAATGATTAGTAACCAAAAAAAGCACCAGGAATCGTCTCCTGTTATGTCAGCCAGTGATGACTCTTCTTTTACTGCTTCTGAAAACTTCGGCTTTCCATTTCCGTATCTTTTTTGGGGACTGCAACATGATGCTTTTTTTTTGAAGCATGGTTTCAGCAATTTTTTTTTGCTCATCTGCAACACAGCCGTCAAACAAACAGACGGGCACCATCTCTTCAGTCAAATACCATAAATGGAGCTGTAGCTTTTTCAAAGCACTGGATGCAATTGTCGAATCAATTCGTTTGAACTGGTGCAGAGTTGTAAACAGCATTAAATCAGAATAAGGAGCAGAGATTGCAGAGCTGCATTGAAATTACCACGGAAATATACGCATAAAGAAGAAATACATTCTGCAGTGATTTTGATGCAGCTCTGCAATCTCTGCTCCTTATTCTGATTTAATGGTGGTTACAACTCTGCACCAGTTCAAACGAATTGATTCGACAATTGCATCCAGTGCTTTGAAAAAGCTACAGCTCCATTCATGGTATTTGACTGAAGAGATGGTGCCCGTCTGTTTGTTTGACAACTGTGTTGCAGATGAGCAAAAAAAAATTGCCGAAACCATGCTTCAAAAAAAATAGCGTCATGCTGCAGTCCCCAAAAAAGAAACGGAAATAGAAACCCGAAGTTTTCAGAAGAAGTAAATGAAGAGTCATCACTGGCTGACTTAGCAGGAGAAGATTCCTGGTATTTTTTGGTTACTAATCATATAGAGACAGATTTTTTGGATGTGAAAGATTGGTTGGTCTCTTGATAAGGAATATCTTAAACGAAAAAAGCGAGCAAATATGATTACAGTTGTTAATGACTCTTCTGAACGAAAAGTAAAATTATTGGTAACCGATTTTCAATCATCCGCTACCTTTATAAAGAACTTTGATGGCAATCTGCAAGTAATTGGAAAAAGCAGATTACGTCGGCCAAACTTGAGGAAAAGGCCACACACTTGATCTACAGTATTCGCTATGTGTTTCTCAACTTCCACTAGAAGCTTTCGTAGTTTTTGCACATCCCGACTTGCTGCTATTTCAAAAATTTGTGAGAATTTTACGATAATTTTTGTAAAATGACAGCAAGTGAAAATTTTTGGTGTGTATTTTCATGCTAAATCTGTATATTTCTGTGCAGAGTTGTAAACAGCTAAATGAAATGGTCAATGAAGAAAAAGTCAACACCCTACCAATTGGGCAGAAGAAGATGCAACCTGTGTTTAGATGAGAAATTTATTATTTTAACTGCTGGAAGAGATGAAAATTTATTGAACAGCCGCTCGGAAATTATGTCTAAATGTAGACACAAAAATAAATTTAAACTGAAAAACTATACCACATAATTTGAGCTAGGCCTATCACTATATGCATTTTTTGTGAGTTGTGTATTGTTTGTAACGCTTTTGATTTGTTTCTACCGCTACTTCGCCTTTATTTAGTTTGCACTGCCTTTCATTCCATACCCCTTCATAGTGTAACATTTTCTATTATGTCATAACCGCTTAATTTGTAATTTTGTGATAATGGTTTTTATCCTAGTAATCAGCTGTCATAACATTCCCAAGGTTATAAGATAAGATAATTTAATCATGTACAGGATTTTTAGTAAGCTTGATGAGGATAGAACGGATCTAGTAAATCAGCATGGCGTGGCAGATTTTCCGCACTTAATTTAGTAATCAGTTTAGATGAGAAAGGCCGAACGGCGCGTTGGCAGTTGCTTTAGTGTAGGTTTTATTAACTGCATTGGATTTTGGTGAGTACCCTTATGTTAAGTTCTAAAGATTTTCTTTATTTAGGCTCCCTGATGATCGCGTAAGCGTGAAACGGACTGCTGGAGTTTTATTAATAAATGCTGTCAAATTAATCGAATTAGTTTCTGCTCTAGTCTTAAGAGATTATTGAGCACTCTTTTTGGTTATGCAAGTAAATATAGCATTTTTTCTACTATTTCTGTGCATATATATTTGAACTAAATCAGGTAGTTGCAACCAATTTGATACCAACCACTGATAAGTTTATCTTGTTTAGTTTTTGAGATATGGTAATTTTAGTAAATAACAATTTGGGGGGTGCGTGCGGAGTGGTTGGGGGGTCCTGAGTCTCCATATTTTTTTTCGTCAAATCTTATCTGATGCAGATACCATTTTTTAATGGCACAAATTTAAATTCCCAAATAGGGGGAAATGATGCACCCTAACGTGCATTCGTGTGGTTCCATCTGAGAAGTACAGAAATTAATCTTTAATTGATTTGCAATTTCCATTTCACGCCGAGTCATTGACGTAGTGGTTACGCAATTGCTGTCGATGCGGAAGTCAAGGGTTCGATTTCCGCGCCGGTCGAACCGGACACAGTGTCGCCAACACTTCATCAACGTTGCTACGCTGCGAAGCTTCTTCGGAGCTGTGTTGCCCAGGCGCTAAACTGCGGATATGCGCTTCAGCGTAATACCGCAATCACAATGAGAACTTGTCGAACTTTGAAGTTTTGAAAAAAGCTGTGAAGATAACACTTAACTTGACGCACTAACAAAACTGCTTGTTTTATAGACTTCTGATACAGCTAGTATATTCACTAAACCAGGAGAATATGATGTGTCATTTGGGTGTGAAAATTCTACAACCATAAACAAAACCATTGTATCGTTGCAAGCAAAGGTGGCTTATGACATGTACATCAGCAAATCCCAAACGGATTCTTTGAAATTTCTATTTGTAAGTATGAACCAAGTAATTACACAAAATGCCCACTTTTTGCGGGCTAAAAAATAAGGGCCTTTTAACCTAATCATAAGTATCTTGTCGAGGTCAATTGGGAATTTATTGTTACATAAAAAAAATGGATTGTAATGCCTAAACTCCTCTGGTGTTTGGCCCACGAACATCGAGATGCGGGCACTGTAACTTCAGTTTGTCAAATACTCCTCATATTTGCCTTGCAATAGCATGTTAAAGCGGTATAGGTTTTCATAACGTGGTTCACGAAACAACGGTTACCACTCAAGGTGCTCAGCAGTGTTTGCATCAGGCCTTGCACTTTTTTCTGCAACGTAATAACGACAGAATCTTTGTTATAATCTCCGCAACTAAAGTGCCTGAGCATTACAGTTCCGAAGAAACGTCGCAGCGGTGAAGAGCTAGTTGGCCACACTTGGGCTTGGTCGCACCGGGATTCAAACCCAACACCTTCCGCGCCAAAAACTATGTCTTTAGACTCCTTAACCACTAAGCCAACTGGCCGGAGAAGACCTCCCCCACTTCGCAGCTGCGTTTTGCCAAAATTTCATTCCATGGTTTCTTTGTATTCTTAGTTTGTATTTTGTGAAAACAAATTAACTGTTCTGTCACTACTACTTTTTTTATTTTAGGACAAACGAGTTACGAAAAAGTCTGATGATGGCAACGCAATTGTATCGTGAGTATTCATTTGCATTTTTCCGTTACGTTTAGTAAATTTTACTGTTCTCGTTTTAGAGTTGTCAACACGTTGAACGATGACATGGACGTAGGTGGGAATATAGCAATTACCAACAACACCAAAAAAACTTTGAAAGAAATGACCAGGGGAACGTAAGTGATTACGTCATACCTTTGTAAATTATGTTTACTGACACTGATACTATTTGAGCAATATATTCATTGTAATATTTGAAAATAGAAATCCCGCATTTTACGGACCAAGACGCACTTCAAAATCCTTTTTCTCAAAACTTGATCGTGCACCTTATAGGCTGGTGCACCTAATGTGTGGATCAGGTAGTGCTTTATGCTTTATTGCCACCGATACTTCTCAAAAATCGTTTTATTGCCCGGTGCGCTTTGTGTACGAAAAACAAGCAATCACAGCAATTTCTTGGCAGTGCGTCATATAATTCGGTGCGCTTTATGGTTGATGAAATGCAGTATACCCTAAAACTGTAAAAATTATTACGTTACAGGTATACTTTAGAAGCGAAAAGTCTACATGATAGTGCAAGTATAAACTACACTGTAGAAACTGGTGGTATTTACACTCTGATGGTGCGCAGAAACAATACGGTAGGAGCCTAAACAGGAAGACAGATTATCTTCCTGTTGTGCTTTAATTGTATGTTAGTAGCGCAACAAACTATACACTAATGTTATTGTCGGGTTTTTGAAGATACTAGCTGCGCGCTATAAAATAATAGTTCAAACATGATAACTTTTCGCAAAAACAATCTCAAATTTATGAGAGTAATCATCAGTTACTTCTGACTACACTGCTTCATAACCAGTGATGGGCACGATAAACCCTTTTGTACTGAAGCGATAACAATAATCGATAACTCCAAAAAAGCCCTGGGCAATACCGATAATCGATAACTCTCAATTTCCTAAAGCGATATTGGTAATCGATATAAATTATCGCCGATAAATTTTTCCGATAAATGTGGCGGTAAATTTTCAATGTGTTTGACAAAGTTTTTTTTGATAAGTCGAATTGCAAAAATGTTTTTTCTAGATTTTTCAAGAAAAGAAAGCAGTTCACGGACTCTGCCGTGAAAGTAAACGAAACAAAGAGATATTTTTTTAAAATTACAACTAGCCTTAATGGACACCGTGTATTTTTTCCACAGCGCCAACTCACCAACTTTGTAGTTTAAACACTGCGTGCATAAAAAATTGTTTATCGCGATAATTTATCGGCGATAACAAAATATGTAACAAAGGCAATATTGGTAATCGATAAATGAAAATTTCTTTGAGCGATAACGATAATCGGTAATAAATTATCGCCGATAAATTATCGCGATAAATGCCCATCTCTGTTCATAACACTGCTAAACGCAAAAATGAGGTATCAAAGCTATGATTCTTCGTGTCGCTGTTGGACCTGTATTGCACAGTATTATGTTCCGCAGTACAGCTTGTCTGGCCAGGCACAAGGCATTATAGGCCTACTGACAAATCCAATATGGGCTTGAGTTATGTGTTTTGTTGTGTTTTAAATAGAAAATTTTTTACATTCAGAGAAAAATGTTTCCTTCAGAAAAAAAATCGAATACCATTTTAACCGACTCCCAATTTTTGCTTTTTAGGGGTCGGGCATCATTATTGACAATTTCATTGATGTTTACCCTAATGATGTGAACATATTTTGGATGATTCCACAATATTTTATCATAACACTCGGCGAAATCTTCCTATCCATCACTGCTCTGTCGTTTGCTTACAGCCAGGTAAATAATTAGATGACAAGTAATACAGTATAGTTCAGATTGGTATGGGAACATTTCAGCTTTATCAGGCAAAAATCGAATCTTCATTATGCTCACCGTATCAAGCCGAAGCGGGTATAACAAGGGGTGGGGCCTAGCATGTGGTGCGAGTTCGATAGTGATGCAGCGACTCCGTAACTGACTTTTTTCCTCATTGTTCGTGCGGACAAAGCTCACTCCACAGCGCACGCACTTCGATAGCGAGTTACGATACATCATCGTTATCATTTTTATGATTTTTTGCAGGCTCCCCCCAGTATGAAATCCGTCCTGCAATCTTTCTGGCTTTTAACCGTGTCAGTCGGTAACATAGTGGTGCTGATCGTGGCGGAGACCAGGTTGATCGATAGTCAGGTACATTTTGATTTCAGCTTATATAAACAGTGACGGCGCTATACAATGTACATTAAAATGTTGTTTTTTGTATATATTTTTGTTTATTGCAGACAAACGAATATTTTTTGTTTGCTGGATTGATTGGAATTGCTACTATTCTATTCATGATTTTGGCTTACCGCTACAAATACGTCGATGAAAGTGAATTTGATACGCAGACAAACGCAATTACAGAACAAGAAGAAAACGACATTATGAATACAAAGATACATAAACAACATTAGTTCGAATTCTTATCACTTAGATCCTCTGGCACAGCAGGAACACGTCAGAAACTGTACTGCATAAATCCAATAGACAACATCTGGATTCCTAAATGTCTTGCAAAAAACACTCACAAAATAGCTTTACATGTACAGTATATCACACCACTGTCTCTTCAATTCCTCAAGTTTAGCAGACATTACAATATGCACTCGTTTTAATCCATGATCAGTGTTATTCAATACATTGCTTGACTTATATTCATCTCTGCGTCCATTTGTACACCGTGATTTGCCGTGATGATTTTAAAAAGAAAATTCTACAGTTGTTTGCATTAATTTTTTCTTTTGCTTGTGATGTTTTCATACAGACAAATCGTCTTACTTATATTGAACAGAAAAATTAACAGTAATTGAGGAAGGCTGTGAAGTGAGCTTGCTCTCTTGGAGTCAGCAACCAGCCGGTACATATGTCAAATGCGATCAGCAGCCGCGAATCAAACCCATCAACCACGGTACCGCAAGGGCATGCCGCTGACCTATTTATTATTGCATGACCGTACATTTCTCAGGAAATCCATAGGCCTCAATACAGGCGCATTAGGCCTATTTACACTGAAAAATTAATCAGGACTTTGCGGTGAATGCAAAAACAGCAATACCGCAAGTGCTTTGTCCAGTTCAAGGGTGACGAACCTATTTGCAGTCACGGGCCGCCAGAACGGTATTTAGGGGAGGGGGCATCGTGACATGCCCCCTTTGATTTTGCCTTTTAGTAAAGATCAATAGTTGCTTGGAGACTGAAACATGCCAGACTATTTTTATAGTTTTTGTAGTCTATGCTTTCCCCCCATTTTTAAAATTTCTCGCAACGCCACTGCGCGGGCCGTTTAGGTGAAATTTGCTGTACTAGCGGACCGCAAAACTTTTTCGGATATATTGCGAAATCTTTTGAATAATTTGGCAGAAAAAAGCGCTGTTAGGATCAGTTATGTTAGAAGTCGGACAAAGCGTTCCACGTATGTTCGTGTGTTTTAAATGTCTGGAAGTTCCATCTTTAGTTTTGAACCGCGTTTTTTCCTTCTTAATCACGACAATCTAAGTTGCGTAATTATGTCAACTTGGCAATTCTCCCTGATTTGCATGTAGTTTAGCTGTTTAGCGCTCTAATCAACCTGGAACTCGCACGTTTCTACTGCACGTCTTCTTTTTATACTTCTTGATCTACACAGCTCTGATCTCGTTCTAGTTCAAGCCCGATTGTTGACCTTCTGAGAGCGGAGAACTCTCAAGTTGGGAAATTCTTAGGTGCCAAAAGCCAATGTTTCGATGGAGATTTGCGCAAAAACTCAGCAAAAAGTTGATCATATTAAAACAAAATACAATCAAAACATCACAAGCAGCAACGCGCCCGTATTCAAACGCTTGAAATTTCGACCGTATAAAAATAAATTATTGAAGGTAGTTGTGGCTCAGACAAAGTTTAACAGTACATTATTATAAAGTCAAGCGTAATTGCAGTTAAAATTTTACTCTGACTATGGTAAAGAAATGCATGCATCATGAAAAACCACTTAATCGAGAATCGAACCCGCCAAGCCAGCTACGAAACCCAATGCAATAAGACAACTCCAAATGCGCTCTTAAACATTCGAAGTATTTATTATTTTTTTTAGCCACATTGTGCAACTTAAGTTTTTACATTAGTGAAGTATAAGCATCATGGAAGATGACCTAGTTGGACAGCGTGAAACCAGTTTTGCAGCCCAATGCACCAACCACTCGGTGAATTGCATGTGCGAATATTTATTCGAAGTATCTGCAATCCTTCCAAAAAGTTGCTCGCTGTCGCACCCCAGCGGGCAAATTAGTAGAGCGTATAGAGAATTCTCGAGACGCACTCGTGCGGTAATGTGGTATATACCATCTGCTAAAGGCTGTCCTTTGCGACTAATGCAACCTCATCGTGTCCCGAATTTAAACAACGACATAGTGTCCCAATATTACGCTTTTACAGCGTTAATATAAAAGTTTTCTGTATTGCTAAAACGAAGTTGACCAGGATAATCAGAGTGGTAGCCTGATGAACAGCGTTATATTTATGAACACTACATTTTTTGATGCTGTTCACTTGAGTTTACCTAACGCTTTATAGCCTAAAGGTTCGGCGCAATCATTTTGATGGTCTTGACGAAACAAGCGATTCAGGCCTAAACATTTAAGGGAAAAACTATAAACAGATTTTGCACTTGCTGTGAGTGTGACTCAGCTAATGTGACCTGGGTTTTATTCATCAATTCCATGAAATTTATGTATTTGTGCAAAGGTTACATCGTCTATTGGTTATTCATCAAACAAATTTCTGTTTGTTCTTTCCGAGCCTGTTTGGACATGCTTTGGTTTAATTGCTTGCAATTGATTCGATGATGTTCATCGCTTTGCAGAGCAGTTAGCAAATAGAGCAACAGGTCCTGTTTTTATCCATTAATTAAAAGGATATAAACTGTCGTTTTAGGTTAATTATTAACCTCTGCTTAATGCAGAAAAGCAGCCATTTTTAAATCACATCATTAGTTGTTTGCTAAGCCAACAGTTGCCGTAACAACACATACCAAAAAAATTTCAACGTATTTTTAATATCTCTCACCACTTATGGAATATCATCAAAGCTGATATAATCTTTTTTCAAAGCGAGTAATACTGTATCTAAAATTAAGCTAAATACTGACTTTATCGTTTACCCTGTCATGTCCATTTTAAAGATGCGTTTACCGCTTTGCGGCATGCGACTACCATTACAAACTATACTGGCCAGCGACTACCGGTGATTTAAGGCGGTATAAACTTAGCTAGCCTGCGCAGCGACGTAGCGAGAAATTTTAGAAGGGGGGGCATAATTCCCACATTGTTTCCAGCGTGCTTTTTTGGCGAAACTAATTTGAGCTGATAGAGAAACAAGAAAGGCTCTAGGGGGTACGGGAGCATGCTCACCGGAAAAATTTTGAAATTTCACTTGCTGTAATGGCTATTTCAGTCCTTTTTGAATAATTTACAGGCAAGTTTTGTTTAAATTTTTTGACCCTAATTCTGAGGGCTTCGCCAAATATGATGCATTTTGCTCGCACATTTTTGATTATGCGTGCAGGCGTAAGGCGTATTGCTATCGAAGAGGTTCGAAATTATGGAAAAATTGTATACATCAAAAACGTTTTTGAAAATGGCTGGTGGGAGGATGCATATCCCTCATCCTACCCCCCTGGATCCGCTCCTGGCCACAAGCTACAGATATCATACTTATTTTAGTCACTTGGCACCATTATTTTGGTTCTTTTTTACTAAAAGGCAGAGTCAAAAGGGGGGACATGACACAATGTCACCCCTAAATAGTGCGCTCCTGAGCCTGCGTCAAGTAAAGTTCAATCATGTCGCATACAATCAAACGAACATTGTCTCATTCTCGCCGTCAAGGTTATCTCAAGCATTTTTTTGATACCGGGCGATGAAATTTTGTTTTACGGTGTTGTACATTTTGTGTAATGGTGTTGTACGATTAACTGCGCAGTACAGCACAGTATTTTCGATTTCTAAATTTTGCCAACGGTGTACGAGATCCGCCGAAAGATCATGCGCCAGCTAACGATTATTCAGAGCTTTGAGCGTAGTTAAGCAAACTTGAGAGAGTAAATGCCAAGTACATAATATTGTAGCCCTTTGTCGTTTTGTTCGTAGTATTTATCGTTTCATTATTGCAGTGCAACTCATTATGTACAGTATACGGCAGCCACTTTGCAAACTCTCGTTACTGTGCCACACTCGATACTATTGCACTTTATTTGCTCATGAGTTTTTTCGTCGCTGCAAATAAATACCTTGCACAAATGATCTCAAAACTTTCGATAGAGTTAGGCAAGCCAGCCTCCTTAGTAATGATTTTGCCCCCAAATCGTTACCGGCTGGCTACCGTAAACGGGCCTGCATTGAATACCTTTTCAAGCAGTAGCCTACGACAAGTATACTTGAGTACACCTGATTTGTTCTCTTCACAGTCCTTTTAACGCCGAGATATACGTAGGAAAGCCGCGAATACCAATTATTTTCAAGTTAATAGTTTGACCCTGCTCGGAATCGAATCACGAACTAACTGCTCGACTGGCAGACCTTGCACTCGACCGTTCATTTAGAACAAAATAGAAGCAATAAAGTTTCAATACGTATGTCTGCGAAATAAAATTGAAAACACTGATCCTTTAGATCAGGGGAGTCCAACCTTTTTGGCCAAAGGGCCACATGCAATTTACGAATGATTGCGCGGGCCACTGGAGTGTTTACTGCTAAGACGCTACTAAAACTCTAATCTTAGAAATGTGCATTTTTACAATTATAAGAACAATAAACGTACCAACAGTAAATTCAACAAAGTTTTTGCTACGCGTCGACATTTCAATGTTAAGTATATGGCACTGTTTTTTTCCAACAAGCTTGGCAATATTCGGCAAGATCGAACGATTTTCTTTTCGACTAAGTCGGTTTCCGACCAAAAAATTCGAGATTTTCACGTCTCAGACAGAGGCGCACCCAGGATTCCGCAAAGGAGGGGGGCACAACCGAGGGTGTGGGGGCGAAGTAGGCAAAGGGGGTCGGTTTTCACATAAAAAAACACTCATTTTAGCACACTTTTTTAACGAAAAAAGGCATGCAGTGAGTGCAGTTACTCGTGACAATACAAAAATATTTTCGCAGTTTACGGTATGTCTAAAAGCAGAAGCATGGCCAAAATAAGTGAAAGGAGGCTGCAACCATTATCAGTTTGAAAAATTATAGACTGAAAGTCAGGTTTTAGCACCTTATTACAGAGCTAAAGTGGGGGGGATATGCTCCCCTGCGTGCGCCTATGGTATATTTATTTATTTTCATTTTTGTTCGGAAAAAAGGCAGGCACAAGACTATTCCTACAAATAAAGGAGGCTGAAAAAATAACCGGCGCAGAACACGAAACATTTTCTCAAGCATACGTTTTTTTCCAGTGAGAGAGTGCGAAAGACCATATGTCTAGCTTCCAAAAAAGCTTGACGAGGTCATCGAGTCTGCACCCTCTCACTTCAGCAACTAGTCTACTTCAACACAGAAAAGAAAACAAAAATAAAACAAAAAAAAAACACAAAATAAGAAAAGCAAATAGGCGTAATTTTGTTTAATTTTACGAACACATTAAAAAAATGAAACACTTGCAGCAGATAAAAAATAAAATTTTTAGAGTGGATTTAACTCTTGTTCCGTAGTTGTTTTACCTGTTTTATTTGTTTAAATACTCGAATAATTATTCGGTTATTTATTAAGAGACTTATGTCGAATTTATCAAAAATGTTTTTAGGGATTTGACAAACGTTCTTTTACCAAGCTTGACTTTTTCTCTGAGAAGCAAAGGTAAACTGTTCCACACTTTGACGCCACATACTTTAATTGAATTTTGGGCAAATTTAGAACTTGATCTAAGCAGAAAAAAATCGTGACGTCCGACTTGTCTGGTGGCAAATTTGTGAATATCTGTAGTAGAATAAAAATAGTTTTGAAATAATTCTGGCAGGTTATTATTTTTTATCTTTGACATAAATTTAGTTACTTCAAGCTTGAATTACTCAGTTTCAATATCGAAAACTGTTTGTACAGAGGAGACATGCGAGTTTTTCGATCACTCTTTTTAGTAATCATTCTAACGAGGCGATTTTGCATCATTTGAATTTTATTTAATCGTGTGCTTGCAGCGTTGCCCCAAGTGGTGATAGCATAACTTAAATGTGGATACACAATACCATAATAAACTTTTTCGATTAAGCTTGGAAGTGCATAAAATTTTAGTTTGTGAAGTATAGCAATAGCCGAACTCAACTTATAAAATGACATGTTGAATATGTTTATCCCAGTTTAATTTGTCATCAAATAAGACACCTAGATATTTGATGGAATTGGCTGCAGCTATTGCAGTGTTGCCTATTTTGACAGAAAAGCTACCGGTATTTAGCATTGGTTTATTTAAAATTAGCATATACTTTGTCTTGCTTAAATTGAGTGAGAGTTTATTACTAAGAAACCATAAATTTATTTTTTCTGGTTCTTCATTTGTTTTTAAATTTAAGGAGTTGATGTTTTTGTCAGAACAGATAAGGACAGTATCATCAGCATATAATGTGGTGTTGATTTTTGAGCAGAGTGGCAAATCGTTTATATAAACCAAGAATAAAAAGGGACCCAGTACGCTTCCTTGAGGTACTCCTGTTGTAATAGGGAGAAAAGTTGAAGATACATCTTTATATGAAACACATTGTTTTCTATTTTCGAGATAAGACTTAAAGAGGCTATGAACATCGCCTCTAACACCATAATGTTCGAGTTTATCTAATAAGGTCTGGTGGTTAATTGAATCAAATGCCTTGGCAAGATCAAGAAATATAGCACATGAGGACTCGTTAATACCTTTATTGTTTAGTAAACTTTCAAATACTTGTGTAATTGCAAGACCAGTAGAGAAATGTTCGCGAAATCCAAATTGATATTTTGAAGACAGATCATGCTTGTTCCAGAAATTCAGTAATTTTTTGTGCAATAATAATTCAAATATTTTGTTAAAAGGCGACAAAATTGAAATCGGTCTATAATTACCAAGGTTTTGCTTAGAACTTCCTTTATGTAAAGGAATAACTTTTGCTAGTTTTAAAATATCAGGATAGACTCCAGTGTGGGTATAAGTTCGGATCGCGATCAAATCAAAATCAAATCTTCCTTATACTCGTGGTATTACGCCGAAGCGTGTGACGAATTGCCGGACCCATCTACACGAAGAAACGTCGTAGCGGTGGCGAGCCGTAGGCACCACTGTGCCGATTTGACCGAGCCAGAATTTGAACCCTAGATCTCCCGCACCGCCAACGTGTGCGCTAAGCAGTTGAGCTAATGGCCGGTCCAACCTAGTTTATGACGGACTACTTTTGAAGCACGAACACGATTGTGTGGAAAGGATGTAAACGTAACAATATCGAAAATGTGATGCGAAACAATTTCCATTGTGATGCAATAAAATTAACTTGCAAGAAAGCAAACATGAAGTGACAATTTCTCGGAATGTAAGCTGACCATAAATTACGTAGCAATTAAGTTGAAACCTTTCCGCGGGCCACGGGTTGGACACCCCTGCTTTAGATTGTACTTTTTTCCAGCTTTCCTGCAGGGGTACATACTATTTAAATTTAGAATTATCCTCCCCCAAAAGTTAGGTGCTATGTCCTAATACGTACCGTACATATATGTGCCTTGTTCTAATATGTACGAATACGTATATGTGCCTCGTATGCACGTTAGAGAAGATTCTGTAATAGGAAGTCCTTTTAATGTTAACTGGTCACTGCTTTTTGTGTTTACTTTCGTTATTGCTTTGTATTTTTTTGTTTTTTTTGATTTTTTGATTTTGTTCGTGTGTGTTGTGTTTAAAGTGCAGCATTTACGTATCTCAATACTGGCTTTTCACTTCCCCAATCTGTGCTACAATTGATTTCTGGATGCAGATTTATCACGAAATATTGTATTTTAAAATCAATCGCTTGTGGTGTAAAAAAAAATAAACTGTTCTGTTCTGTTTAGCGTTGTTAAAAATTGCTCTAGAATGAGTTAGAAGATTACATCTTGGAAGAAGCATTACTATTTATCAAGAAAATACTCATATTTGCTTTAAGTTACAAATTTTTCAAGACAGTCGTTTCACAAATTTTTCGAAAATTCATGTCATCATTTTTCATCTAATGATGTTTGCTCTCTCACACACTTGTTTACACAATGACCTTATCATTGCTTTCCCAATTTAATTTATGGTTTGTTTGCCAATTAGAGCATTAAGAGACTATAAAACTTGTTTTTCAATGAACAAGAATAAAATTCATCTAATTGTTCAACACTCTTTCCAGATAAAGGCAGAATGAGCTGTCGCTTAGGGAGTGTAAAATAATTTAAACGCAAAGACCAATGGTCTAACTGGTCTGTCACTCTGCTGTAAAAGCAATGGAAGTTTAGGCAGAAAAAATAACTGAGGCTGCAACTAGTACTTGACCTGTAAAAAACATTGCAGTACTTATTTTTTTCATTGAATTTTTTGTGTCGCCCTAATGTACTGTCGATTGCATTCAAGAGATGCTACTAGTTAGCCTACTTACAATTAAATAGTTTTACTACAATCAATGAAATGCTGTTGGAATTTTAAAAAATTGTTGTAACGTTTTTCAAGCCTGTTTCTTCAACTCTTTCTAAGATTACATAGAAATTTAGACAAGAAAACTTGCAGTCGATGAATTATCTGGATGCATGAACTACGCATGACCAAATATTGAAGTTGTAGCAATTATAACCAGAAATCCTAACATCTTACAGACGTGCAATAAATGTGGAAGAGTGTAAAAGTTTAAGATGATGAAGTAACAGTAAACAACATAATGAAGCATACCAAAGAGCAGGGCAACGCTGTTTCGGGCTGTTAGCACTCATGCTGAATGTTCCTGGCTTGCTGAATGGGAAGTCATCACAACTTCCTCATCAAGCTTGATAACTATATCAATACTAGATAAATATCATAATAAAGAGGCACATCAACATGGAATGAATAGTAATATTACTTTTTGCTTAAATCGTTCTCCGCGTGAGGTTATATCTTCAGAATGGTTTATACACTAATTTACCTACAACTTATCTTAGAGTTGCGAATCTAACTAAATATTTACTACAAGAAATATCTTTGAGTGACCTTCACCAACGTATCGAAAACAAGTAGGCCTACTCATATTGAATATGTTTATATGCTATATGGCAATCAGGAATATTCAGGCCAATGTAAGTTTATTTGAAAGTTTTGCAAGAT